>JAREIK010014799.1:0-14176 GCA_029783825.1 Sapria himalayana
TTGGTACTATTCTAGGTTCTAAATGAAGCCTTAGTGTTTTTGCCTCCTTCAACTTATTTTCTAGCTCCGCATTGCTTATATTCTTCAATGAATAACCAATAGGTGTCACAAGAAACATAACATAAACAGAATAAAAATTTATATTTGTCATGAATAGTTAGTGTAATACCCTTAATTTTCCAACAAAGAAAAAGAAAGAAGATGAGTTGTTTTACAAATTTTAAAAGATGGAAATGACTACATTAAAATTTTTAAAAGATGAAGGGGTTTTGGGGCAAATGTGAAATTTGTCTTAGTATAAAAAGGTTCTCCAACTCATATGACAAATTCTTCATTTTATTTTTCTATAGAGAGATGAACTAGGGTTTCAAGAACTTCAATCTCAAGTAAGTATTTATTTTTCCCTTTGATTTTTGGTAGTTAGAGTTTTTAAAAGTCTAGATTTGAAAGCTTAGGGCTTTCTAAAACTTTAGATTTGAAACCCTAAAAATGATTGGAATGCATAAAAGCAAAAAACTTGATTTGAGCTTGATATTTGATATATTTGGGGTAATTTCTCACTCTTGGAATCTTAGATTTGAAAACTTATGATTTTCTAAACCTTAAATTTGAAACCCTATAAATGATTGGAATGCATAGAAGCAAGAATCTTAGTTCGAGTTTGATGTTTGATATATTTGTGTGATTTCTCACTCTTGGAATCCTAGATTTGAAAACTTAGGGTTTCCTAAACTTTCAAAGATGAAACCCTAGAAAAATAAGAAAGATATAGTATTGAGAAATTTGTTTAGGAATTAGTATTTAATATGTTTTTGGTGATTCTTAGGTTACCAAGCTTTAGATTTGAAACCTAAAGGATTTTCTACAAGTTATAAAGAATCATTTGTTCGATTTAGGGATTTCAACAAAACATCATGTTTTATGGTAAAATCCATAATTTTAGGGATTTAAGGAATTGATAGAATTGGAGAATTAGTGATGTTAAGGCTTTTGGGAAAATGCCTTAATTTATTTGAAATTCTCAAACTAAAGAGCTTTCGAAATTTTAAGTTTTGATAGGGTTTAAAAAATAGGCTTGCAGGCCCACTGACCAAGCCCAAAGAAGTGATGCACCCAACTCAATACCCAGGCTCCTCAGTACCGGCCCAAATCGAAGGCCCAAGGTACCAGGCCCAAAGGACAATCCTGGATAAATTGGAAGCCCCATATCCTACAAATCAGATTGTGTATCGCTCATACAGAAAATAGAATAACCCTTAGCAATATATTATCCTGCCGATCCACCAAACCTTATCAATAAGGAAGGGAGAATAATAACAGATCATCGCCAGTTGGATCTCCCCCAATAAAGAAAGAAGATTATCTCAAACAAACAGCTCCTTCTATATCCTGTACCAAATCCGATATGGACTAAAATAAGAAATACCCCATCCAATGGGGGAAAATCCTAATCACTATCCAACTGGTTGAACCTCTACTATAAATACAAGGTCCATCCCATCGGTGAAAGGTACACACTCTTAGACGCATACTCATATGCAACACATTCGCCCTCTAAGCAGTCTCTCTTTTCTCTCATAAAGAAACTGACTTAGGCATCGGAGCGGCCACGGGCATAGCCCTCGCCGACCCCCCTTCTTCTTTGTTCTTGCAGAGGAGTGCTACGTCCAGAACCTGCCGATCAACAGTGCAACGATCCGGCCTCAGCCCAGACGATCCAGACGCCTGCATCCCAGCCCACAAACAATCCGGGTCCAGCCCAGCGACCCCCACACGCTCCAGCCCAGTTCCGGTTGAAAAAGGCATCATCAGTTGGCGCCGTCTGTGGGAACGACAGTTCCTTTACAAATATAACTGATCTCTCAGTTACTGATGGTATCAACAAGGAACACAAGCAGGGGTAACATTAATCCGCCAAGGATGCAGGATCCACCAGGCGATATAGGCAGCAGACCCCCCGGGACAGCGGAAGCGGTGCAAGCCAACACAAACGAAGTGGAAGCCCTTCGCCTCGTCAATCAGCGCCTAGTAGAAGAATTGGAACAACTTACCAGACAGTTACAACATCCACGGGAGGTACGACGGGTCCAGGAAGGCCATAATATTCCTCCCCAAGAGGAGCAACTCAGTCACGACATACCTCGAGGAGTCGAAGTGGAAGCAGAATCCAGTCGGTCCAGGAGGCAAGGACCCCAATTAGCCCCAACAGAGGGGGAAAACGAAGCAATACTCGGGGGGCACGTCGCGAACGAAACACAGCATCACCCTCAGCCAGGAACAGGAGAGCAGACATGGGAGCAGAGGTTCAGGAATCTTCAACAGGAACTCGGCCGTGTGAAGGAGGCAGTTAGGGGACGCGTCCCAGACACTATGGATACCTTGGTACAACAAACTGAGTCTCCCTTCACGGCCGAGGTGCTACACTTCCCCCTTCCGCCGAAGTTCAGAATGCCGCAAATAGAAACGTTCGATGGAGTCAAGGATCCCGTCGATCACCTTAATACCTACAAAAATCAGATGGAGCTACATGGGTATCAGGACCCTGTGCGATGCAGGGCATTCGCCACTACGCTAAAAGGGCCAGCCTTGGCCTGGTTCAATAGAATTCCCCCTTCATCCATCTCGTCATTAGGGAACTATCCATTGCGTTCGTCTCCCACTTCATCGGAGCCAGAACGTACAGAAAGCCGAGTTACCACCTGTTGAGTGTCAAACAGGGCTCCCAGGAGAGTTTAAAATCATACGTGCAAAGGTTCAACGCTGAGTCCCTGAAAATAGACATACCCGATGAGAAGTTCGCCATCACAGCATTCATTGCAGGGTTAGGAGTACAATCGAAAGACTTGATGTTTTCCATCTCGAAGAACCCACAAGCAAGCATGGCCGAAGGTACTCGCCAAAGCAGAGAAATACTATAAACGGCGAAGAGGCCCTAATATCAAAGAAAGAGAGTTCTTCCACCCGTAAAGAAAAAGGTGCAACAGACAAGCGGCGAGGACGAAGTCCTAAAAGGCAAGACGACCAGGACAAATCCCCAAGAAAAGATCGAGAACGATCCCCCAAAAGGAGAGGAAATCTCAGAGACCGTCTAGGCCCACCACAATCCGAGGGACGACGACGCTACTCGCCTCAGCGCTTCACACCCCTAACAGCCTCAGTGTCACAGGTCCTGCACGAGGTACGAAACGAGCAGTTCCTAGATGGCCAACTCGGATGAAATCGGATCCCGCCACAAGGGACAACTCCAAATATTGCGAGTTCCATAGGGATTACGGGCATCGCACGGACAATTGTATACAACTGAAGAGAGAGATAGAATACTTAATACAGCGCGGATATCTCCGACGTTTCATATCTCCGGGGAACCAAGCCCAGAATCAGGCCCAAAGTCAGGTCCAGAACCAGAACCAGGCCCCGACTCAACAACAGCCACCTCGGCAAACGGTCACTCAGCATCAGCAACCCCTTGGAGAAATCCACGTGATCTCGGGAGGATTCGCAGGAGGGGGAGAATCTAGTTCAGCTCGGAAGGCCCACCTGCGTAGCATCAGATCGGCAGAGACGGGAGAAATACAAGCAGTAACTAAGCAGCCGCGACTCGACACTACCATCACATTCTCTGACTCAGACCTGGAGGGATGCCAATATCCCCATGACGACCCATTGGTGGTTCGCGCGATCGTGGCCAACACAACAGTCCATCGGGTTTTAATTGATAACGGGAGTTCAGCTGACATCATCTTCGCCTCAGCCTTCGACAAAATGGGCATTGGGAGAGAAAAGCTAGACCCCGTCAACACACATCTGCGGGGGTTTTCAGGAGAGAAGGTATTACCATTGGGCTCGATTCAACTGGTGCTAACCCTAGGAGAGCCCCCTTGCCAGGCGACGACGACGGCGAGGTTCCTAATAGTAGACGCCCCGTCGGCTTATAACATGTTGCTGGGCAGGCCCTCCCTCAACGCAATGAAAGCCATCCCCTCTGCGTATCACATGATAATCAAATTTCCAACCATACATGGTGTAGGAATGGTCCGAGGAGATCAGCGGGTGGCCAGGGAATGCTACACCGCCTCCATGAAACAAAGGACAGTTGACAACGTGAATGTAGACGAGCTTGACATGCGCGACGAGATACTCACCCGACCCGAGCCCTCGGAGGAACTAGAACCGGTATCGCTGGATGACGACCCGGAACATCTCGCCTATATCGGCTCTAGACTAACGGGAGACCTCAAAAACCTCCTCATTCAATTTTTAAGGCAGAACAGAGACATTTTCGCGTGGAAACAGGCGGACATGGGGGGAATCGATCCTACGATAATCACTCACAGATTGAACACCAACCCATCCTTCAAGCCGGTCAAACAAAAACGCAGGAGCTTCGCGCCAGAGAGGCAGAAAGCCATCAACGAGGAAATCAGCAAGCTTCTCCAAGCAGGAGCAATCAGGGAGGTAGAATATCCCGAGTGGTTGGCCAATGTTGTCCTCGTCAAGAAAGCAAATGGCAAGTGGCGACTCTGTATCGACTTCACCGACTATAAACAAGGCATGCCCGAAAGGACAGCTTTCCTTTGCCAAGGATCGACCTCATCGTGGACGCCACTGCGGGCCACGAACTTCTCAGTTTTATGGACGCATTTTCCGGCTACAATCAGATTAGCATGGACCCGGATGACCAGGAAAAGACCTCTTTCGTCACAGCTCAGGGAACTTACTGCTATCGAGTGATGCCGTTCGGGCTCAAGAACGCAGGAGCGACCTACCAGAGGCTAGTAAACCGAATGTTCCAGAAACAGATAGGCACAACTATGGAGGTATACGTAGACGACATGCTGGTAAAATCTACTACAGCCAATCTCCACATCCCTCACCTCTCAGAGGCGTTCCAGATCCTAAGGAATTACAACATGAAGCTGAATCCAGCCAAATGCGCCTTCGGCGTGTCAGCCGGAAAATTTCTGGGCTTCATAGTCAACCACAGGGGAATTGAGGCAAACCCAGATAAAATAAAGGCTGTGCTCAACATGCCGTCGCCATCAGGAATAAAGGAAGTCCAACGACTAACAGGAAGGATTGCGGCCCTAAGCCGATTTGTATCCAGGGCGAGTGACAAGTGCCAGCCCTTCTTCAAAGTTCTGAAGAAGGCCTTCCAATGGGATGCGAAGTGCGAAGAAGCATTTACTACATTAAAAACGTATCTGAGTTCTCCACCCATTTTAGTAAGTCCTGTCGAGGGAGAACTCCTCACTCTGTACTTGGCCGTATCCGACTTCTCGACCAGCGCAGTACTCGTCAGGGACAAAGAACGAGTGCAGCACCCAGTCTACTATTGCAGTCGAGCTCTGAGAGGAGCGGAGGAGAGGTACCCGAGAATGGAAAAACTAATACTAGCGCTGGTAACCACAGCTCGGAAGCTCCGTCCCTATTTCCAGGCTCACACCATAGAAGTCCCGACAGAATATCCGATGAAGCAAGTATTGCACAAACCAGAAGCCTCCGGGAGACTGATGAAGTGGGCCATAGAGCTAAGCGAGTTCGACATCAGATACAAGCCAAAAACAGCCATAAAAGCACAGGTCCTAGCCGACTTCGTCATGGAATTCGCTCCGACAGAACTTGCTCAGACCACTCACGAAAGGACGACCCACCAATTTGGAAGCTCTCTGTAGATGGAGCCTCAAATGCGCAAGGAAGCGGGGCGGGTCTAATTCTAACCTCACCAGAAGGGATAGACATTGAATATGCACTCAGATTTGGGTTCCATGCTTCAAACAACGAGGCCGAGTATGAGGCCGTGATAGCAGGCCTCAACCTCGCCCATTCATTAGAGGTCGACCAGTTAGAGGTATACAGTGACTCCCAGCTGGTGGTCAGACAAATAGAAGAGACCTACGAAGCCAAAAGTGAAACGATGATTCTATACCTCCAAAAGGTCCGCGATCTATTAAAGAAATTTGTGTTGGTTCAAGTCAAACATGTCCCCAGAACAGAGAATTCCCGAGCAGACGCCTTGGCGAAGTTAGCCACAGCCTCACAAGAAGACCTCGGCAGGTCGACGCCCGTTGAATACTTGGCGGAACCCTCTGTCGATCCTTATAGCATGACGGTTGCCCCGATAGAATCCGAACCGAGTTGGATGGACCCGATTTGGAACTATATAATAGACGGAAGCCTACCTGACGACCCGAAAGAAGCAGCCAAAATAAGGGCGAGGTCAGCCAGGTTCACTAATCATAAAGGAAGTCTCTACAAGCGAGGGTTTTTTACTCCCTTTCTTAAATGCATCGCGGGAGAGGACATCAAGTACGTGCTGAGAGAGGTACACGAGGGTGTATGCGGGAATCATATCGGAGCCCGGGCATTAGCAGGAAAAGTTTTAAGGCAAGGATACTACTGGCCAACCATACTCAAGGATGCGACCGATCTAGTCAAGAAATGCAGGATCTGCCAGGAGCACGCCAAGATCTCACGCCTCCCGTCAGAGCCTTTAACATCAATCACAAGTCCTTGGCCTTTCCAACAATGGGGTTTGGACATATTGGGACCCCTGCCTATTAGTAAAGGACAGTGCAAATTCATAATCGTCGCGGTGGATTACTTCACAAAGTGGGCAGAAGCCGAGCCTTTAGCCACAATTACGGAGCAGAAAATACGCAATTTCGTGTGGCGAGCCATCATATGCAGGTTTGGCATCCCCAGAGCCCTGGTATCGGACAACGGAAAGCAGTTCGACAACGCTAAGTTCAGGGATTTCTGTGCCGAGCTCGGAATTAAAAACTATTACTCGTCCCCAGCGCATCCACAATCAAATGGACAGGCCGAAGTCACGATCAGAACCCTCAAGGCTGCCTTGAAGACCAAATTAGAAGATCTTAAAGGGAGTTGGGTAGAATACCTCCCCGAGGTACTATGGGCTTACAGGACGACACAGAAGTCAGCAACCCGGGAAACCCCATTTGCCCTAGCCTTTGGCACGGAAGCAGTAGCCCCCGTTGAGATCGGAATAAAGTCTCCAAGAGTCGAGTTAGCATCAGAAGAGCATAATGACGAGGCCCTTCGTCTAAACTTAGAGCTCCTAGATGAAAAACGCGAGCAGGTTCAAAGACGTACGGAGGAGTATCAAAGGAAAACAGCGAGGTATTACAATCAAAAAGTCAACCCCAGGAGCTACATGCCAGGCGACTTAGTCTTAAAGAAGCTCCTACCAGCAAGGAAGAATCCGGCACACGGGAAACTAGGACCCAACTGGGAAGGCCCATACATCATATCCCGAGTCGTCAGACCAGGCAATTATGAACTCAAAACAGAAGAAGGAAAAATCTTGCGACATACGTGGAATGCGGAACATCTTAAGCGTTTCTACCAGTAAGCATCAATTTGTAATGTTACATAATGCCTTATCGGATCTCATGTGACAGATAGAACGTTCATTCACCATTTGGTTAGACATCTCAAGCAGTTCATATATGTAAGATACAGAAAAAGGCAAAATAAGAAGATACATCGACATAAAAGCAAAAGTGTCTCTTTATTTCAATTGAATTACATTCAGTTACAATCAGTGGTGTCCTCGATCGCATCTTGAGTAATATTCAGTACAAGCAGTTCGCTCAAAAAAAAAAGGAAAAAAAAAAAGAAAAGGGTACAAAAGAGTTCAGACAGAAGAAAAGAAAGACAAAGGAGAAAGACAGAATGAAAAACTGGAGAAGAAGAAAAATGTGTGATAGAGAGAAAAGAAAAGAAAAAGAAGAAAAGAAGGAAAAGGGAGAAAGGAAAGAAGGGAGAAAAAGAGAGGAGTAGGAAGGAGAAAGGAGAAGAAAAAGAAGAACAAAAAACAGAGAGAGCAGCGCAAAAGATCCGCCACCCTCTCCGGATGCATTCCCTAGCACGAAGCTAGGGAATAACATGACTCCCATAAAGGGGAGACTAGGGAAAAACACAACTCCCACATGCAGAAGAACAACAGCGCTGACTCCAGATCTTCAGAAGAATCTCCAGCAACGATGATCAAACTTCGACTCTTCATCTCACGTAGATTCCAGTTGTGCATTATACAAAGAACAAGCCTCGCAGCAGTGAAACCGATATTTATAAGGAGATCAGAGTATTCGAAAGTTCGTGCAATCGATCCAAATTCTCCATAAATCCGCATTAAAGACACTCGCCTCTTTCCAAGAATTGAAAATTAACTAGCAACACGAAGCGTTTCAACATATCAAACTCTTCAACTACCAAGGCCACAGCGCCCGGAGCCACGCTAGCTCAATTTGACGAGCTCACCTACTCCGCACAGGCCACGCTGCCTCAGGAGTCAGACCAGCTCAGGCTACATTGCCACCAAGGCCTTAGCGCCCGGAGCCACGCTGCTCAATTTGACGAGCTCACCTACTCCGCACAGGCCACGCTGCCTCAGGAGTCAGACCAGCTCAGGCTACATTGCCACCAAGGCCTTAGCGCCCGGAGCCACGCTGCTCAATTTGACGAGCTCACCTACTCCGCACAGGCCACGCTGCCTCAGGAGTCAGACCAGCTCAGGCTACATTGCCACCAAGGCCTTAGCGCCCGGAGCCACGCTGCTCAATTTGACGAGCTCACCTACTCCGCACAGGCCACGCTGCCTCAGGAGTCAGACCAGCTCAGGCTACATTGCCACCAAGGCCTTAGCGCCCGGAGCCACGCTGCTCACCCTGACGAGCTCATCCCATCACTCAGCATGGACGAGCTCCTTTACTATTCATACTGACGAGCTCTTCCCATCACTCAGCATGGACGAGCTCTGCTTTACAATTCGCTCTGACGAGCTCTTCCCATCACTCAGCATGGACGAGCTCCTTTACTATTCATCCTGACGAGCTCATCCCACCACTCAGCATGGACGAGCTCTACTTTACTGTTTAATCTGACGAGCTCTTCCCATCACTCAGCATGGACGAGCTCCTTTACTATTCATACTGACGAGCTCTTCCCACTACTCAGCATGGACGAGCTCTGCTTTACAATTCGCTATGACGAGCTCTTCCCATCACTCAGCATGGACGAGCTCCTTTACTATTCATCATGACGAGCTCATCCCACCACTCAGCATGGACGAGCTCTACTTTACTGTTCAATCTGACGAGCTCTTCCCATCACTCAGCATGGACGAGCTCCTTTACTATTCATCCTGACGAGCTTATCCCACCACTCAGCATGGACGAGCTCTACTTTACTATTCAATCTGACGAGCTCTTCCCATCACTCAGCATGGACGAGCTCCTTTACTATTCATACTGACGAGCTCTTCCCAATCACTCAGCATGGACGAGCTCTGCTTCACAATTTGCTCTGATGAGCTCTTCCCATCACTCAGCATGGACGAGCTCCTTTACTATTCATACTGACGAGCTCTTCCCACCACTCAGCATGGACGAGCTCTGCTTTACAATTCGCTCTGACGAGCTCTTCCCATCACTCAGCATGGACGAGCTCTACATTATTATTCACCCTGACGAGCTCATCCCACCACTCAGCATGGATGAGCTCTACTTTACTGTTCAATCTGACGAGCTCTTCCCATCACTCAGCATGGACGAGCTCTACATTATTATTCGACCTGACGAGCTCATCCCATCACTCAGCATGGATGAGCTCTACATTATTATTCGCCCTGACGAGCTCTTCCCATCACTCAGCATGGACGAGCTCTACATTATTAATCATACTGACGAGCTCTTCCCACCACTCAGCATGGACGAGCTCTGCTTTACAATTTGCTCTGACGAGCTCTTCCCATCACTCAGCATGGAAAGCTCTACATTATTATTCGCCCTGACGAGCTCATCCCACCACTCAGCATGGACGAGATCTACTTTACTGTTCAATCTGACGAGCTCTTCCCATCACTCAGCATGGACGAGCTCTACATTATTATTCGACTTGACGAGCTCATCCCATCACTCAGCATGGACGAGCTCTACATTATTATTCCCTGACGAGCTCTTCCCATCACTCAGCATGGATGAGCTCTACATTATTAATCATTCTGACGAGCTCTTCCCATCACTCGCCATGGACGGCTCTACATTTATTCGTCCTGACGAGCTCTTCCCATCACTCAGCATGGACGAGCTCTACTTACTATTCGCCCTGACGAGTTCTTCCCATCACTCAGCATGGACGAGCTCTACATTATTATTCGCCCTGACGAGCTCATCCCATCACTCAGCATGGACGAGCTCTTGCCGACAACTCACATCGGCAAGCTCTTACCCTCAGCTCGCATGGACGAACTCAGCCCAACCGTCGACGTTGACGAATCCCTTCCTACAGATTAACTAAATCAAGTCAGGCCAGCTCTTACGAGGCCACCGCGACTAAGCCTAACGAGCTTATTCATCTCACTCTGAACATCAATCCGGGCCATACAAATCATGGAGAAAAGCGACGACGCTACAGTAAGAACGCGGATGATATATACAAAAAAAAAAAAAGAAAAAAAAGAAGAGAGTATATTTATATGTAAATATATTTCGGAAGGGCTACACATGTCTCGGGCCCCCGTCCTGACCAAAAGAAAGCGTATATATAGACAAACGAATAAAGTCAGTGTCAGGCAAACATAAACATAAGAGATTAGACGTCAGCAGGAGGAACGGACGACGAAGAGGGGGAATTGGCCACGGCGGGAGTACCAGGCTCTTGAGAATAGTCGTAGAAAAAGATTCCTCTGCCTCTTCGTCACTGGGGAGATCAAAATTAAAGTCCAGATCTGAGTATGCGTCGACAGCTTTCCGTTGAAAGGCAAGCCACCCAGAAGCCCACTGAGCACTGGCCTGGTCCCTCAACTGCCTTATGACCTCATCCCTCTGAGCAGCTAAACTAACTCGCTGATGAAGATCTGCGCGCAATCCGCGACATTCCTCGTTCAGCCGTTCTGCCAAATTTGCGGCTTCAGAAGATTCCCGACGAGCAGTCTCTAGCAGCGCCTTGCACTCGGAAGCTTCGCGACGAGCCGCTTCGAGTTGCGCTTGCTTATCATTCAAATCACCGTTAACTACACGTAATTCCGCTTGAAGATCCCGCAGCTCACCCCGGGAGGTAATGAGCTCCTCCCTAACCTGCAGAAGCTCACTCTCGGCAAACTTCAGCCCCTCCCGGGCCTCACTCAAATCACTTTGTGAAGCCTGGACCACTTCTCGAACCTCCCGAAGCACGCCTTCGGTCGCCGCCAGGCTACTTCGAACCTCGTCTTCCCTACTTTCTGCCCGAGCACGAGCCGACGAAGTATGCTTTAAATCAGACTTAAGTCGCTCCACTTCTTCAGTCATATGCCGCGCTCGTTCCTGCAGCTCGGTTCGTTCGGAAGTAAGAGAGGCCACCTTCGCTTTATAAATTCGGGCAATTCTTACGTGCTTCTCGTTTAGTTTGGCCTTCTCGGCCAGGCCTTTCAGATGAGTGGCTACCTGCATATCAAACATGAAGATAACGCTCAACACTGAGACAGCATGGAAGCAAGCACCATAATAGACTTACCGAGGCAACCCCCTGAAGGGATAAAGCCAAAGCCTCGTCAACAAGCATCGCCTTCGACCTCCCAAGGTCGGAGTCCTTGAGGATGGAGGAGACAGCACCTGCCGCGAGTTCGGTGTTAGAAAGCAAAGAGTCCGGGTTTTCGTCGACTTTTGCCTTCAGTTTCTTTCTCTTCAGTTCTGTCGCCTTTCGAGGAGGCGATTTGACTTCTTCCAAAGGCGGATTCCAGACGGTTATAGGCATAACCACCAACGATTGTTCGGCGGCCGCACTCAAAGGGTCTTTAGCCCTTCCGTCAGGCTTAGGGGAAATTGGGGGGCTCAAAATCACAGGAGCCTCGCCTAAAGGAGACGACGCCCGCTCTGACTCTCGAGCAGCTGGAGGCGCTCCCAGCTTCTGAACTTTGGTCAAAACCAGCCGCTCCTCCTCAATGGAGCTCGGTTTTTTCCTCTTCACACTCCGGGGCTTCCGAGACGCCGCCCCCAAATGAACCAAAATCTCTCCTCGGGTAGGAGCGCCAGCAGTAAGCCCAACGGGAGAGGACCCCAGGGTGGCAGCAGGCAAAGACCTCGAAACAGAGGAACGTGAAGACCTCAGATTGGATGGACCAGGAATGTCCGACCTTATCAATTCTGCGTAAGGACGAGCAGGATATCCCGCCAACGCTAGGGCTATGACATTATCTTCAGCGCTAAGTTCAAGACGAGCCTCTGGGAAACAGACAGATAGTACAAAATCAGAAACATCCGACCACCTTCAGATAAGTCATACCAAAAACAGTACAAATACTTACGAATGTTATCAGGAACGCCCCAGGCCGTGGGAACACCCAGGGTGTCATCCTTGTCAGAAGGATTGTATTCCCAATTGAAGCCGCTAACGAAGAAATAGCGTCCCTTCCATGACCTATGCGAAGATGGAAGATCAGAGATCACTGCAGGAGCCCCGGAACGTCTGGAAAAATAAAGAAAGCCCTCGGTGGTCTCATTCGGGCGAAAAAGATGGAGAAACAAGGCCAAGCTAGGGATGCCGAGCCCTTTATCCCTAAAGGAAGCCAATAACCCCACCAAAATGCCCCAACCATTGGGAGCGAGTTGGGAGGGGCAAATGTTGAAATGTTGCAAGACCCTTTTCATAAAAGGGTGCAGAGGAAAACGAAGGCCATTGTCAAAAGCGACCTCAAAAAAACAAACCATCCCAGGCACAAAGGCTGCGTAAAAGGTTAAAACATCGGGGACCCATACTCGGATACAAGGGGGAGGTCGATAACGATCAGCAAAGGTACTCCCGTACGAAGGATCGACCTTACTAGGTCCCACATTCACAGCATGTCGAACGGCAGATGTAAGGTACTCCGACCCCCCAGGATATGTGATTAGGTTTATTTTCTCTTTACCCTTACCAACGGGAAGAGGAGGCGCTTCAGCAGCGGGAAGAGGAGGCGCCTCAGCAGCGTTCTGGGATTCGGATATAGCCGAACGGCCGGAGGCATCTCCAGCCTGTACAGTGCCGGACAACAACTGAGGAGTCATCACCAATCCGCAAAGAAGAAGAGCGACCCGGACCCATGACGGAGACAAGCGACAAGAAATAAAAGCCAATCGGTTAAACCCTAGTGTTTCGTCGTACCAATCAAAACGATACGGACACGATAGACCCAGAAATACAATGAAGAAAGGCTACGCAAAAAAGGCGTAAACAGGAGGCTGAGAAAGAAAGGGTCCCGGAAGCAGAAGCAGACAAGACGAAAGATATCCACGAAAGAAACAGAAGGAAACTGGAGGAAGTGGGAGAAATAAGCGCGAAAACCTAAGGGTCATCATTACTACAAGACTTATGACGGCGACAAGGCTTTAGCTGGCCCAACCCCGAACAGACACGTAGAAACTGCAACCGATACGAGAAGAATTACAGCCCTTGCCCACGCCAGCGCACACAAGGGCTGGGGGGCAACTGATAGGGTTTAAAAAATAGGCTTGCAGGCCCACTGACCAAGCCCAAAGAAGTGATGCACCCAACTCAATACCCAGGCTCCTCAGTACCGGCCCAAATCGAAGGCCCAAGGGGCCAGGTCCAAAGGACAATCCTGGATGAATTGGAAGCCCCATATCCTACAAATCAGATTGTGTATCGCTCATACAGAAAATAGAATAACCCCTAGCAATATATTATCCTGCCGATCCACCAAACCTTATCAATAAGGAAGGGAAAATAATAACAGATCATCGCCAGTTGGATCTCCCCCAATAAGAAGAGGATTATCTCAAACAAACAGCTCCTTCTATATCCTGTACCAAATCCGATATGGACTAAAATAAGAAATACCCCATCCAATGGGGGAAAATCCTAATCACTATCCAACTGGTTGAACCTCTACTATAAATACAAGGCCATCCCATCGGTGAAAGGTACACACTCTTAGACGCATACTCATATGCAACACATTCGCCCTCTAAGCAGTCTCTCTTTTCTCTCAGAAAGAAACTGACTTAGGCATCGGAGCGGCCACGGGCACAGCCCTCGCCGACCCCCCTTCTTCTTTGTTCTTGCAGAGGAGTGCTACGTCCAGAACCTGCCGATCAACAGTGCAACGATCCTGCCTCAGCCCAGACGATCCAGACGCCTGCATCCCAGCCCACAAACAATCCGGGTCCAGCCCAGCGAC
>JAREIK010014800.1:0-31098 GCA_029783825.1 Sapria himalayana
ATATATATATATTATGTCTGTCTATTAATGTATTTAACTATTTATTTATTTATCCATATGTTTATCTATTTTTCTATCTATGTATCTATCTATCTTCCTAACAATCTATATATCAATCTGTATATCTATCGATGAAACTACTATATATATTTCTATCAATCAATCAATCTATCTATTTTTCTATGAGTCGATATCTATATATCTAAACTATTTATTTTTAAATTGTCTATCTATCTATATATCTATTAGTCTATCTATTTGTCTACCTTCTGTCTATATTTCTATCTATCTTTTGTATATCTATTGTCTATATATTAAATATCTATCTATCTAACTTTTGACTTTCTATTGGTCTATCTCTCTATCTATCTATCTAATCTATCTTTATATCTATATATATATATTTATATATATTTATATATATTTATATATATTTATATATCTATCTTTATCTATCTATATATCTATATCAATATGTTTATTAATCTCTATATCAATCTATCTATACATATGTCATCTATCTATGTATTTATCTATATATCTTTCTATCTATATTCTTATATATATATATATATAATAATTATATCTAACTAACTAACTATCTGCTGTCTATCTATCCTTTTTACTATCTGGCTATAAAACTATCTGTCTATCTATCTTATTTCTAACTATCTATATATCTATTTTCAATCTATTGTTCTATCTATCTGTCTATCTATTATTCTCTTTATCTATCTACAAATTTGTCTATTTATTTGTATGTCTACGTATCTATATATCTATCTGTCTATCTATATATCTTTCTATCTATCTTTCTATTTATCTGTCTATCTAGCTATTTGGTCTATTGTTTATCTATCTATCTATCTATCTTACTATGTTCTATCTTTCTCTCTATTTATCTGTCTTATTTCTATCAATCTATGTGTCTATCTATTTGTCTATGTAAATGCTATCAATCTATTTATCTACTATCTATTATTCTATCTTTTTATCTCTATATCTATCTATGTATCTATCTATTTATGTATCTATGTGTCTATCTTCCTATTCTTTCTATTTATTTATCTATATATCTCTATTTATATCAATATGAAAATCTATCTCTCTATCAATTTAACTATCAATCTATTTATCAATCTATCTATCTATGTATCTTTCTATATACCTATCTATCTATTTATCTATCTATTTATCTATCTAACTATCTATCTATTTGTCTATCAATATGTCTTTCTATTTATCTATCTATCTATATATCTTTCTTTTGATCTATCTTTCTATCTATATGTCTATCTAATCATACTTTTTTTCTCTCAATCTATCTGACAATCTATTTGTATGTCTATTTGGTCTATATATCTATTTATTTATCTTTCTGACTGTCTATATATATATATCTATCTTTCTATCTATCTATTTGTATACTTTTTATCTATTAATTTGTTTATCTATCTTTCTATCTTTCTATCTAACTATCTATCCATACATCATTCTATCTTTCTATCTGTATATCTATCTGTCTATCATTCTATTTAAGTATAAATCTATCTATCTACCTATCTATCTATCAATTTATCTATCTCTCTATCTATATATATACACATTAATCTTTTTATCAATCTATATTTAAATCTGTCATTCAATCTATCTATGATTCTAAATATTAATTTTTCTATCAATCTATCTTTCCATCTTTATATCTATCTATCTATTTGTCTTAAAATCAATCAATGAATATGTTTATCTATCTATCTATCTATCTATCTTTATATCTATGTATTTGTCTATCAAGCTATCTAACTTTTAGTTTATTAATCTACCAACCTGTATATCTATCTATATGTTAGCCTTTCTATCAGTCTATCTGTCTATCTATCAAACAATTAATCAATCTCTCTTTCTATTTATATGTCTGGCTATCTATCATATGTCTATTAATTTATCATTCAATCAGTTATTTATCTGTATTTCTATCTATCTTTATTTAATTCTTTCTATCTTTCTATTTGTGTATCAATTTATCTATGTGTCTTTCTATCAATATTTTTATTTGTCTATCTGTCAGTATTTATATATATATATATATATATATATATATATATATATATATATATATATGCCTGTCTATCAATCAATCAATCAATCAATCTGTCGGTCTATCGATCTATCTATCTATCAATTTATCTATTTATCTAGTTATCTATCTATCTGTCTATATATATGTCTATCTATCTGTTTATCTATCTATCTGTTTATCTATCTATCTGTCTATTTACCTATCAATCACTCAATCTATCTATATATATTTATCTATCTATCTATCTTTCTATCTATCTGTCTATCGATCTATTTATCTATATATTTGTATATCTTTCGGTCTAAATCTATATATATATCTATCTATCTATATATCTATATATCTATCCATCTATCTATATTTTTATCTACCAATCAATCTTTCTATCTATATTTCTATTGATATATCTATTTATCTATTTATCCTACTATATGTCTATCTATCTTTGTAATTATCAATCTATTAATCTATTTGTCTATCTTTCTATCCCCCTACATATCTATTTATGATTATATTTTTCTATCTATCTATATATCTATTTTTCAATCTGTCTATATATCTGTATATCAATCTATATATCTATATATGTATATGTTTATCTATCTATCTATCTATCTATGTATTTATTTGTCTCTTTATATGTCTATCTATATATTTATCCTCTACCTACCTATCTATCTCCAAATATTTATTTTATTCTATGTCTATTTATCTATCTTTTTATCAGTTTATCTATATTCCTATCTATCTATTTGTCTATATGTCTATCTATTATACTATCTATCTTTCAATCTATCTTGTGGTCTTTCTATCTGTATATATTTCTATATATCTTTCTATTTATCTATTTGTCTATCTATTTGTATACCGATCTGTCTAACTATTAGTCTTTCTATCTTTCTTCTATTTATCTATCTATCTAACTATCTTTTTATCTATCTATCTATTTATATATTTATCTTATATCAATCTCTCTATTTATCTATTTATCAATGTCTATCAATCTATCCATCCATCAGTCTATCTATCTATCAATGTACCTATTTTCTAACTTTCTATCTATATATCTTTCTATCTATCTTTATATATATATATATATATCTATCTATCTAACTATCATTCTAACTATCTTTCTATCTATCTGTCTATCTATTTCTCTATGTATTTATATATTTATCGATCTATATGTTTTTATAACTATCTATTTATCTATCTTTTGATCTATCTTTCTTTCTATCTTTCTATCTATCTTTCTATTTATCTGTATATCTATCTATATATTTGTTTATCTAATTGTTTATTTTTCTATATATATATATATATCTATCTATCAATCTTTGTGTTTATCTATCATTCTATATTTCTATCTATCTAACTATCTATCTATTTCTCTATCTAACTGACATTTTATTTATATATATATATATATATGTCTATCAATCTATCTATTTATCTATCTATCTATCTATCTATCTATATTTATATCAATGTATCTATCTATATATCTATTTATTTTTATATCTTTTTATCTATCTGTCAAATTTTTTTTAAATATCTATTTGTCTATCTTTGTGTCTATGTATCTGTCTATCAATTCATCAATCTATCTATCTAATAATCTATTTATTTACAAATATATATATATATATATATCTATCTATCTATCTATCTATCAATTTATCTATATATGTATGAATCTATCTATAAATCTATTTATCAATCTGTATATAAATTTGTATATCAATCTTTCTATCAATCCATCAATCAATATATCTGTCTATCTGTCTATCAATATTACTATCTATTTATCTATCAATCTCTTTATTTTTATATCAATCTATATATCATTCTTTCTATATTTGTAACTATTTTTATACATCTATTTGTCTATCAATCTTTATATCTATCTTTTTATCAATCTATTTGTCTATCAGTCTATCTATCAATCTATATGTATATCTATCTTTCTATCTATCAGTCTATCTATTTGTATATAAATGTGTCTATCAATCTGTCTATCTATCTGTATATCGATTTCTCTATCCATCTCTCTATATATCTATCTATCTATATGTCTATCCATTTGTCTATCTATCAATTGAACTATATGTCTATCTATCTAAATATCTATCTCTAACTATATGTATATCTATCTATCTATTTATCTATTTATTTATTTATCTATATATCTATTTGTCTAACTATCTATCAATCTATATTTTTCTATTTATGTATCTATATATCTATCTATTTGTCTCTCTATATCTGTATATCTATATATCTATCTCTCTAACTATCTATCTATCTATATATCTGTCTAACTATTTGTCTATCAATATGTCAATCTATTTGTCTATCTATCTGTAAATCTCTCTATTTAGCTATATATCTTTCTATTTGTACATCTGTATATCTATTTGTAAATCTATCTATTTATCTGTCTAACTATTTGTCGATCAATATGTCTATCTATTTGTCTATCTATCTGTCTATCCATTTATCTATCTATCTATATGTATATCTATCTGTCTATCCATCTATCTATCTATCTATATGTATATCTATCTATCTATCTGTAAATCTACATATCTATCAATAAATCTATCTATTTATCTATCTATTTATCATTTTAGTTATTTATTTATCTATCTATCTATGTATCTCTCAAATAATCTATATATTAGTCTATCTATTTGTCTATGAACCTATCATAAATCTATCTATTAATCTGTATATCTCTTTATCTATCTATCTTTCTATCTTAATTTTTATCAGTCAATTTATCTATGTGCCTGTATATCAATATGTCTATCTGTCTATCCATAAATATATTATCAGCCTACCTGTATGTCTATTTGTCTGTCTATCTATTTATCTATTTATCTTTCTATTTATCTATGTTTCAATCAATCTATCTATCTATTTGTTGGTGTATCAATTTATCTATCTATCTATCTTTCTTTCTTTATATTTGTCTATCTATCTGTATATCTATCTACCTACCTATATGTCTATCTATCAGTCTAACTTTCCATCTATCTATTTATCTATCTATCACCCTATTTATCTATCTATATGTCTATATATATATATATCTATCTATCTATCTGTCTGTCTGTCTATCTATTATCATATCTATTTGTCTATCTTTTTATCTACATATCTGTCTCCCTATCTATTTATCTATATGTATCTATATCTATTTGTCTGTCTGTTTGCCTTTCTATCTTTCTATCTATCTATATGATTATCGATCTATTTATATATCAATATATGTCTATCTATCTATGTATCTATCTACATATCTACTTATCTATCTTTATGCCTATCTATCTATATATCTATATATCTATCTATTTATCTATATATCTATCTATTTATCTATCAGTTTATCTATCTATCTATTTGTCTATCTATCTATCTATCTGTCTGTCTATCTCTCTATCTTTCGATATATCTATATGTCTGTCTGTCTGTCTATCAATCTATCTATATTTTTATCTATATCTCTATTATCTATTTATTTATTTGTCTATCTATATATCTATCTATCTGTGTATCTTGTGTCTATCTATCTATTTATCTGCTTATTTATTTATATATCAATCTATCTAACTAAATATCTATCTATCTATAATTTTATCTATCTATCTATCTATTGATCTATTTGTCTATCTATCTGTCTATCTATCTATCTATCTGGCAGTATATCTATCTATTTGTCTCTCTATCTATCTATCTGGCTATCTTTTTATCTATTTGTCTATCTATCTATCTATCGAACTATTTTTCTGTGTTTATCTATCTGTCTTTCTAATTATCTCTATATCTTTCTGTTTATCTATCTATCTTTCATATTTTCAATCAATCAATCAATCAATTTATCTATCTATCTATCAATATGTCTATCAAATAGTATATTAATCTATCAATCTATCTATCCATTTGTCTATCTATCTATCTATGTATTTGACTATCTATCTGTCTATCAATAAATTCATCTATATGCCTATCTATTTGTATATCTATCAATCTATCTTTCTGTCTCTATATTTGTCTACATATATATTTATCTATCTACCTATTAATCTACTTGTCTGTTTGTCTGTCTATCTATCAAAAAATCTATCTATCTATCAATCAATCTATCTGACTCTCTCTATTTGTCTATCTTTCTATCTATTTATATATATGTCTATTTATCTGCCTTTCTATCTTTCTATATATATATTACTATCTATTGGCTTATCTATCGAGATATATTATCTCGTTATCTATTTATTTATTTATCTGTTTATCTATCTGTCTATCAATCTATCAATCAAATTATTTAATAATATATCATTCAGTGTTTCTTTTTTTCTTTCTTTCTATTTATCTATCAATTTTTCTATGTGCCTTTCTATCAATCTATTTGTTTATCTATTTGTCAATCTTTCTATATGTTTGTCTGTAAGTTTATCTATTTATCTATCTATCTATATATATATATATATATAACTCTCTCTATCTGTCTATCTATATATATATAACTCTCTCTATATGTCTATCTATTATTCTATCTATCTCTCTATTATCTATCTATCTATCAGTCTAACTATCTATCTATCTATGTGTCTATGTTTCTGTCTATATTTCTATATATCTATCTACCTTTCTATCTATTTATCTATCTATCTATCTATCATTCTGTTTAACTTTTTATCTAACTATATGTCTATCTATCTATCTATCTATTTGTCTATCTATCTATTTATCTATCTATCTATCTATCTATCAATATATCTTTCTGTCTATCTATCTGGCTATCTATCTATTTGTTTATATATATATATATATATCTATATCTATATCTATGTCTATTTATCTATCTGTCTATCTATTTATCTATCTATCGATCTATTTGTCTATGTATCTATCTATTTATTTGTCTATCTATATATCTATCTATCCATTTTTTCTGTCTATCTATTTATCTATCTATCTATCTAACTATCTATATATCTATCTTTATATCTATCTGTCTATCTATCTTTCTATCTTTCTATCTATCTATTTATCTATATATTGTTCTATTTGTATATCTCTCTTTCTATCTATCTATCTAACTGTCTATCAATTTGACTATCTCTTTATCTATCTATCTATCTATCTATATTTCTATCTATTTTTGATTCTATCTACACTATAAGAAAATGTCACTTTAATTATGAAAAATTAGCTTTGGAAATAATCCCTATCTAATTAGAGAGGGATTAGCTAGGGAATAGCAATAGATGTTTTATTTTACATTGAATTACTAATTTGTGATGAATTTGAGATGGATTAGAAATAGATATTTTTGATTTAAAATTCTCCTTAGCTAAAATTATCGTAAATTATCACGCAAAGAATGTCGGGCACTTTAACGCCTTAAGAGATGGGTTTTACCTAGCTAATTAGTTCGAGACAAAATCCCTCACTAACTAAAATTCTTATAAATTTTTTATGATTTTATATTTAATTGCAAGTGATTATTCCTTAAATTCTATTTTTTACAAAATATATCCATTTAGCCGGGGATTTTTCCGTAGCTAATTGTGCAGGGGATTATTTTCATTTATAATCTTTAATGATTTAATTGTTTTTATCGATTATTTGTTTTAATATTTTATTTAATTTTGTATATTAAAGGTACCTATGTGATGGTCTATAGATGTGCGATCCTTGAGAGACACATTTTCCTCGTATAATTTTAAAAATAGGTTATTATAAATAAATAATTTCAAAAATATATAAATATGAATAAAAATTTATATTAATAAATACTACAATAACTATTTTTATGATTATAAAATATTTAAAAATTGATACAAAATATTTTTTTGAAATATTTAATTATGATATTTAAATAATTTTGTTAAAAAAGATTAAATAATAAATTATAATAACTTTTATGATATTTTATTTAATAAATCAACATACATAAATATTACTATAATAAAAAGCTAAAATAATAATTGTATACTTAAAATAAAAAAATTATAAAAATATCTAAATTAATGAATAAACAAGTAAATATTTATATTATTTAAAGTAAAAAATATGTTTATGATTATAGGAATCTTTTTAAAAAATAATACTAAAAGATTTAAAATTTTCGAAACAAAAAAAATTTCAAAATTTTCATAAAATTTAAAAGAAATTAAATTGATATTTTAAGATTAATACATAGATGTTTTGATTGCATCAAAAAAAAATTTGATGATTTAAAAAATAAATATCTTAGTGTGGTTATTAAATTAAAAGAACACTTCATGTCTTTTTTTAGGGTTTTTAGAAATTATTTAAAATATTACTAAAGAAATTTTTTTGTCCTAAAAATACTTTAATTTATTTTTAGCCCTATAAACACTTCTGAAAAGTACTACCAAACTAACCCAAAGTTGATTTGAATTCAAGTTTTATTTTTTGTCTCTATTAAATTTATAAGAATTAAATAATTGAGTTAGATCTTTACTATTATCTTTTAATATTCCATTTTTATTAAAATAAAATATATAATTTTTTTTATTGATCTTCTCACTTTAAGTAATTTTTTTTTATTTTATAAATTATAAATTATATCAAATAATATAAAATCTTTGTTCCTTTATAATTATGTCATATTATATTCATAAAAAATAAATTGAATTCTTAAAAATTTATAACCATTATATATATATATGAAATACTATATTATAATAAAATATTATTTTTTTTATGAATTAATATTATAAATTTATCCATAAATTTAAAATAATATGAAATGTTATAAATTTTTTATGGTTATACATTTATATAATATGGTTATATTAAATAATTTAATTTTTAATAAATGAAATAATATGAAAATTGGATTACCAATTATTAGTTTTCATGGTTATTAGTAATCTAATTTTTTTAATCATCATTTTTATAGCCATTATTAATTTTTTTTTTCTGAAATTCATTTCATTAATTTAAATTTAATATTACAAAAATTAACCATTAAAATTTTATAAATTATTAACAATAAATTTATTTATTGATGAAATAATATCATTTATGCTTAAATACAAAGCTATTTCATTTTTTTTAAATTATTAAATTTTTATAATTTTAGTTTACTTTTATATTTTTGTCTCTCTTTTTTTTTGATATATATACATCCATTTTTTTATTTATAGTTTCCATGAAAAAGGAAAATGCTAATGCATTCAAGCTTAAACCATTTTTACTATCTTTGCTAAGAGGAAGAGCGGAGAAGCAAATAGGGATTGCGGGGGCAACCTACAAATTCTAGCTCTTCTTGTTACCAGGTAAGATTATCATTACTCTTCTCCTTTAGAATACTAAATACATTTCTCTACCTCTTTCAATTTGATTACCACTGGCAGATTTTTGTTTATAGAAATTATTAGGTTTTAATTTTTTTTTTCATTTTTCCCTAATTTTTCTTCTTCTTTCTCATATTTTCACATCACTTATATGATTTTGACTCTCCACCATTAATGAAACAACATACGATTAGTGTAAACTTTGTTCTTTTAGTGATTAATTTTTTAGGATTTTATGGATTTCAAATACTATATGTATGCTTATTGTTTTCTACTTGTGTAAAATTTTGCTTAATGTATTCTACTTCAGTAACTTAAGAAAAGATAAACACAATGTTTATGGGTTCTATTTTGATTGTCTCCGAAAATATTATAAATAGATAACATTATATTTAAACTTTTATACATTTATAAAATCATATGACATTATATATAAATGTCAATACTTTAATATATATAAATGTATTACATTATATATAAACATTGATATGTTTATATAAACATATAATGTTATATATATATATTTATACATATGTAGAAATGTTTATAAATATTTATACAACATTTACATAAAACTATCCATTTATATTATTTTTTATATAACATTTATATAACATATAAAATGTTTATAGATATTTGTAAACATTTATATAACATATAAATATTTATATAAATATATAATATTTATAATGTTTATATAAATGTGATATATATACTAATAATTGTTATAAAAGTGTTAAATATATATATTTATATATATGTAACATTTATAAAAATATTTTAAACACAACATTATATCTCGACACTTGTATATTTATATAATCATATGCCATTATATATAAATGTTTATAATTTAATATATATGTGCAACTATGATAATAGTGATGTACAAAATGATGCTTGTATGCATCCACAAGAGATTATCTTTATACTTTTATATCATATGAAAAATGATATATCATAGAGGGATAATTTTAAGTAAATATACAACTTGATAAATCAATTGTTATAGTAATATGATAAATCATTTGTTATCCCATAAATTGAAGTTCTGCTAAAAAATTAAACATAATTTGGATTCTCCCCAAATTTTAGTTTCTACCCAAATCATATAAATGAAGTGTCAACTATTGTGCCATATTACTATGAATGACCATGCACACTGTCAACAAAAACAATACTACACAACTACAATGCCTATTGTGCAATTGAGGTGCCTACTACCATGAAGAAACTCTTCTGTGACACGCAAACATGCACCATCCTTTTTATGGAGTTGATACTCATCTCACGCAGTATGTGAAGGCAGTAATGGGGCGTTACTGTAGCATGTATGCCCATGTCCCCTATGTTGGCACAATGTAAGTTCTCTCATTTTTTAGGATTTTGAACCCTTACATGCCTCAAGGTTTGTTTTCCTTAGAGACTTGGCTTTGATACTATGCATAATTCTATGCCAAACATAAAACTTGATATAAATCTTTTAGGAAAAAAATAACAAGCAATCCTCTCATTTAATATAATGGGCTAGAGAATTGAAGCAGTCTAGAGGTTAGGTGCTCCATCAATAATAACATAGAAATAATAAAAAAAAAGTCGAAAATACAAAAGGTATGATTATAAACTAGAATAATTAGTATTAATTAATATATTTTTTATTTTTCTACAATATTAATATGGTAAGATTGGTTAAGAATGGATTCAATAAAATTTGTGAGTAACTTATTAGTTAAAAATCCATGAACAATGAAGTGTCTCACATATTATATGACTTTAGTTATTTGATTTGTAAGCTTTTCCTGCATTCTATTGTTGACTATTGTTAGTGATGTGTTTATATTTTACACTCATGAACTTTTCCCATTTTATTGTGGAACTAACAGAACATCAGTAGCTTATTATTGACATAGGTGCTTTACCACCTCTTGTGGACCTATTGAAGAGGCACTGATATGGATCTACTTTTTGGGTAGTGAATAGCATCCTAAGATTGGCAGCTAATGTGATCACCAACATTGCTCATGAGAATAGCAACATCAAAATTCATATTTGGTTGTTATTTTTAATGAAATCACTTTTTCCATTGTGGGCAATGCTTTTTGTTAATGAGTTATTTTTCAGGATAAATGGTGGGATACCACCTCTGGTTGAATTTTTGGATTTCTATGATGCTAAAGTGCAAAGGGCATTTGCTAGGGTACTGGGAACCTTAGCTTTCAAGAATGAAGAGAATAAAAATAAGATGATGTTCCTTATTGTGATTGATGATTTTTTATCATTTACTTTGCAATGAGAAAATAATCCTTTTTTTTTACTTTTAAGATTGTCGAGTGCAATGCTCTTCCCACTCTCAACTTAATGTTGTGCACAGAAAATGCTATTATACATTATGAAGTAGTTACTTTACATAAAAATTGAGACCTCAATTATTTTTTTAGTTATCATTATTCTAAAATTTTGATCTTGGCCTTTGTTTTCTTATTTGGACCAATTATTTTTGTTGTTACAGGTAGGTTGATTTAAAATTTTGTTCATTCATCTCCAAACATTAAGAAAGAAGTTCTGTCTGCTAGGGCATTGCAACTTATTATCAATTTGCTTTGGTCCTTCCATTTGAAGTATTTTGTTGAAAATTGTATTTTTATTTATTATGTATATGAACAAATTTTATTTCTATATCATTATCTAAAGTTACTATTTGAATTTACTTTGATATACTATAATTTTGATATTTAAATTTGCTTTTAATAATTCTCTAAAAGGTTTTTAGGATAAATAGCTCATGTTGCCCTGAGAGCTAGAGGGAAGCTACTTTATTGCTGGGATAATTTGCAACAAATGATTCGGATTGCAAGGTAAGCATATATGTTTATTTCTCATTCATTTATTATTATTTTCAGGTTTGAAATAAATCATTATATGAGAATTTTTGAGAATACTTTTTGTTTGGATTCATGTTTTGTGCTTACGTTGGAGGAAGAGGATAGTAAAAAGGTGTGCTCGAATATAATTTTTATGTAATCTTGTATTCATGTATTCAATAAATAATATAAAAAATATTGTGTTCTATAATACCTTTGATAGGTCATAGATTCTAAATGCTTTCACCATTTGTCATTGATTGTGGCTGTCGGGTCTTGTATCACAGGTCTATTGTTTTAATGAAGTGGCATAGTCTTTGGGGCACACTTATGAGCATTTTATCATGGGTATGAGTATCTAACTAGTTCAACATGACATAGTTTTGTATGGCATGAGACAATGGATTTTACTGAGCCTCATTTAGTAGCCCCATTTGCCATTTCTAGTTGTTGTGTGGGCTAGCCCAATGTGCTAGTTGTGACCCATTACTCTTTCCCAAGCATATTTTGTGCTAGGGTCATGGTAAGACAATTGTGACTCATTACCCATGACAATGTGGTATGTGTAGAGCTACTTAGGACTTAGGCATGAGTTGTTTTTGGGCACTCATGACTCAGGACCTAATTAATTGACCCAATTATTTTGTGAAAATGGTTAATCCATAACTAAGCATGTTTAATATAAATTAGAAAATAATTATACCATACAATAGTGGTTGCGTGTTGTTGTGGGTCACATAATATATATTTTTAAGATAAAAAATACCTTTGTTTAAAAATTATTGGTCTATCGTTCAATACTAATTAGATGAAATTTTTGGGCCCAACCGGGCAGGCGAGTCGTGCCTGGCATGACACAGTTCCTTGGATGCTAGGCCCTGCAGGGGCCTGCAACCCATAAACTACCTGGGTTTGGGCTGGTTGGTTGGGGCCAAATTGGTCGAATTTTTACAAAATTAGGGTTTCGATGCCGTGGTGCCATACCGCCATCACTCATCGGTCATTACCATGTCCTCTCCCTATCAGGAGTCACACGATGCATGTTCACCCTTTCTTTGCCCACATTGCTGTTATGACACATGAGCCAAAAATCCTCAGCATGACACGATACAACTCATACCGAGGATCTGCCCGACACGAACCAAGGCATGACACTATAACGTGTCGTGGTATGTTTCGGGCGAAGCTCAAGCCGCTTGGCCCATTTGACACCGATAAATAAGATCTCTTTGATTTTTATGGGTAAGAAAATTAAGATATTAACCTCTCATAAATTATATGTTGAGTGAGAATTTTGTGTATTAGATATTCTTTTTTTATAATCCTTAAAGCTTTATTGCTTAAACTTATAAAGATATATAATAAATAAGATTAAAATCAAATAAATACTCTGCATCATAAGACATAAATTATCAAATAAAAGCTCTGCATCATAAGATTAATATTTTTTATTTATTTATTTAATTAGCCTAACCAATCTATTCTTACTGATTTTTGAGTTTTGTAGTTCTTTCCTAGTAAAACTTAACATAAATTTTAGTTAAATATTATAAATAATACATTTGATCCATATAATGAATTAAATTTAGTATGTAGTTACATTAAAAATTAATGCACTAAATCTTATAAGAATTTTGAATTTAAAAGTATTTGTATTGAGAATAATACTAAGATGACTAATCATTTGAGAATTTCTTATATTATATGTATTTGTTGGAGATCATGTCTTTATTATATATAAGTATCTTTGTCCAAGTTATTGGGTTTGAGACTTATCATATGTATTCTTTAAATTTTGATGGTAAGACATTATATATGAATTTCTCCCTTACCTTATGCTAAAGCAGAAGGCTTGTGCACAAGGTATGATCTTTATATAATGAACTAAATCTTTTAGATGATGTAGAGAAACCATTCTTCTCTAGTGTCATTCCTCGAGTAAGCAAAAGATTACTATTAATAGTCACACTTATATTGTATGGTCAAATTCTAATATGACAAATAGAAATAATACTAAATGAGAAATAAAATCTAGTCAAATATACATATTTAAAAAAATATATAACTTTAAAACTAGTACTGGAGTACTGGATGAGACATCTAAGAAGATATGTTGAATAATTTACAAAAAAAAATGGTTCATTAGACCCTATATAATTTAAGTTTAGTATAATTATAATTGGATGCACTTCAACTTTAATATTTTTTGTGTATATAACTAATAATTGGTGATAACAAATTTTAGGTTGATAATTAGTATGAGATCTTTACTAAAATTTGAATAAGATTTTAAATTTTTATATTTTAGTTAGAAATATATTCAACTTTTTTATCATATAATTTCAAAAATAATTTTTTGTTATATTGTAATAAAATATTAAAAGTGCATGAACATTCAAATTCAAGCCACACACTCAAAAAATTGTATTCTATAAGATTTTGGGATTGATGCCATCTTTAGAAACAATGCAATGTAAAAGAAGAGTAATTGAGAAATATGTCCAACTTTTTATCATATAATTTCTAAAATGTTTCTTTTGTTATTTTGTAATAAAATATTAAAAGTTTTTGCACATTCAAAATGCAAGCCACCCACTCAAGAATTTCTATTCTATAAAAATTTTGGCTATGATACTATGTTGAGAAACAATGGAAAGTAAAGAAGAGTATTTGAAAAATCACATAACAAAACGTGTACGTGCTAAACCCTTATATAATGGACTAATCAAATTATGATATCCCATAAGTTGAATGCTCTTATACATATGCAAGAAAAAATATAAAATAAAAGAAAAAAATAATAAATTATAAATCACAATAAACTAGATCCAATATTATTTGCACTCATAGATTTTTTAGTTACATATTAGATTTTTTCCACATACACACATATGAACACAATTCTAAGAAATAGTATATGGGCATATTGTTGTTTCTAGATTCAGTGCAAAAAGTTATGTTATCAGTTACTTGTGTGTCTTAGTATAATAGTAACTTTTTGGAGACGTTATGTTTACCAATTCATATGTTGATAATATTTTAATGTGATATTTAGACAATTCGACATGTTATTAGTGAATATATTTATTAGTGAATATATTGTAGACATCTTAATGAATACACTTGGAGGATTGTAAGTTTTTTTCATATCTACTAATTTTCATATTTAATGGATGTATGAAATATTTTGAAAAAGATTATTGAGATTTAATTTAGTCTCTATATTAATTTTATTTATTTATTTTCTTTCTTGTTATGTTGTAGGAGAGCATCTGACATGTGAACTCTCTCAATCATATATATGTTTATTTTTACTTATATATATATATATATATATATATATATATATTAGTTTTCATAAATTAATGAAAATTAATTTATCTTATCTTTTTATTCTTAGTTGCTCTCCCTACACAAAAAACCTGAGGGGTGAAATCCTAATATGTAGAATGAAACAATCTTTAAAGATCAAGTACTCCAATAATACATGATTTATATTATAGTACCCAATTTAGAAGTCTTGCAAGAAGTTAAATTGAGCTTTTAATGTGATTGAAACTTTTTTTATTAGGTAATTCCATTACTCTTTAGACTCCTTTTTAAACTTCACGCTAATAGTTGATGAGATAGAGTTATCCTAATCAAGAGATCTCCACTCATTCATGGCAAATTTAATTTCACATGTGCTAAGCTCCTTAGTGAGAGATCTTTTGGTATACTCTTAAGATTGCTTTTTAAACTTCACACTAATATTTGAAGAGATGGAGTTATCCTAATCAAGAGATTTCCACTCATTCATGGATAATTTAATTTCACATGTGCTAAGCTCCTTAGTGAGAGATATTTTGACGTACTCAATTTTTTCACTATTTTTTTGATTATGCCTAAAAAATAGTCAATTCATTTGACTATTTTGAACTTATCTTTCAGATGTTTTCCAAAATAAATAAATACATTTTAGTATTAATCTTCCACTTGATGGAATACTTTTTTATTCATATTTATTTATTTAATATTTTTTTTATTCATTTAAAGCCTTATTAAACTCACGTTTGAGACACTTTCTCAGTTAGAATGATAACTCATAATAAATGATATACTTTTCATTTTCTCAAATGTATTGGATAATTATTTTATTTAAATACTTGTGATTAGTTTTTATAGTTTTTTAATAACAAGTGTATTTTTGATGAGAATGAAGTTGAACTAAAGGATTTCTTGCTGGTGAAGTATTATACATTGATACATGAGTTTTGTTATTTTAATTTTTTATATCTAGCAGTTAAAATGATCTTATTTTGATTTCCTCTTTCTTTAATCACCTCTTAATGATTCTTATTATAATTTCTTGTGAAAAATATTTTTTATGATAAATTTGATGGGTTTCATATGAAATAATTACTTGCTTATTTTTATTTACAAGAAAAGTTTTGTTTGTTACCTATGAAAAATTTTATATTATTGATCCTTTTTCCATGAGCATAGATTGATACATTCTATGCAATTGTTTCCCCATAAACTTAATACATTTGAAACTAATTATATTTTTTTTCTATGAAAGTTGAAATGCAAGACTTTTGTATATTTTTTTATTTTTTTTTTTGAATAAAGAAAACACATGTTCATACAAAATTAATTCTATTATTCACAAAAGATATAATTTTGAATCTATTGGATATGAGAGTGTCAAAAAAATGTAAATATCTTGTAATTATCTAATTTTATATTACATAGATTATTTGTATAATTAGTTTAATAAATTTTTTATAATAAATTTATATCATGTTGTATTTAATATACATAGACACGTGAAAAAGCTATAAAAGATTGAGATCTCTTTCGAGGTTGATGATTATTTTGCACTTGTTTCTTACTTACACTCTATTTGAGCTCCTATTAGTTTTGATAGTAAATCCATCATAATTCTTTATTTATAAGAGAGTCAATTTAGTCTTTTGAAAAATGTAAAATATAATAACATTTTAGGAGATAGAGATTTATATATGAACATGTGTTGAGAGAATATATTATTTTTGTTGATTTTTTTTTATTTTGGATACTTTTGATGAGATTACTTAATTTGAGCTGCCCTAATTATTTTTTTCAATTAAGTATTTTAGTTGTATGACATTTTGATTATCGAGTGTTTATTTTTAATTATTTTTTGTATTTTAATTGTTAACATGATATTAGATGTATGGATATATATGTAAGTTATAAATTACAAATCCTAGAAGGCCGCCCTTAAAATTGATGTAGTTGGAGCCTGTGCCGAGAAGATGAAAGCCAGATAATACCATAAGAATGTTAGATTACTTCCTTTACAATGAGCCAACACAAATTGGTGCGGCCCACCTCCTAGTTGTGGTGCATGTTGCTGGTGTTTATTTGTTTATTAAGGTGGCCATTTTGATGCTAGTGTTGGTTGCTCAACTGCAACAACAAGGGTGAATGATGGACAGGCAAAGCTCACTTCTTTTCTTCCATTTTGCTCTAGTTGTTTGCTTAGCTTATTTTCATTTGATTTTGCTACTTCCCTCTGTCTTTCAGCATACGTTGGGTCTCTATTATTTCCATGTGCTAGTATTCTTGTTTAAAAAAACAAGTTGATAATTGGTCTGTGTATCATTTTATGTATCTATTCAATTGATGGGATCATCTCATTTTGCTAGGTTTGAGTTGTTGGATATGGTAAGAAATATTCGTCTTCGTTAGGGAAAAAAGTAGAGGTCTCCAATGGGCTAGGCCGGGTAGACAGGCCTAATCATGTTAGGACTACGGCTAGTTCGGGTCGGGCCTATAATCCCATAGACCAGTCAACAGGCTTGGTTGGGCTGAAATTTAAAATTTTAAGACATGTGGTCATTCCATGGGCTTTATATGGTCTTTATACCTGGGTCAGACCAGAGGCTCATCCAGAAGCTCATTTATATGCCCATTTATAGGCATGCCTAGAGGCCCATATAAAAAAGTCCACTTAAATGCCCACCTAAAAGCACAACCTTTCCATGTAGGTTTTTATTTAAATTGTATTCAAATTTTAAATAAAAAGTAAGTTAAAAAACAATAAAAAATAAAAAATACATCATTTACAATTTTATTAATCAAATATAATTACATTTAGAAATCTAAGAAAATTTTGCATAACTACAAAATAAGTACATCCCAACTAGGTTGGTACCTACTTATTTGTCAATCATTTGTATTTTTCAACCATAAGAAAATAAAAATACAATATACATTTCCAATAAAATATTTTAATCATTATTTTCTGGTGACTGGGAATTATCTTTTATCCATTCATCCCTTGATATTTTTAAGTTCTCTATTTCAGCCACTAGTTCAGCTTCTTAAACAAGATCATACAATCTCTTGTCTGCTAAACTCCAATCTTTTAAACATACTACTATTTTGATTGCTTGAGGTGAAAAATTACATCTCTTTTTGCTAACCATTCTTCTCACCTACACTAAAACAGCTTCAGATGCGACTATACTCACATGCATGATTAATACATCACATGCAATAATAAATAACACCGGGTAATTAATTTGTTATTTTTTCCACCATTCTAAAATATCAAAATCTTCATTATCTTCAAATGAAATTGTTTCTATTCTGAGATATCTATCTATATCTTTTGTATTATTTAGAGAACTAGTTGTATTCTTTTTTCTACTTTTAAACATTTCTAAAGGACTTTTATAAAAAGATGCGGAGCTTGTCATGGATGATAATTTTATCAAACTAATATTATTACCATATTTTTCTTTATAAATATTATATAAATTATATAATAATGAATTTACTTCATTTTTAATTTTTAAATAACTGAAAACCATTCATCTAAAGCACCAAATTTTAATATAGAGTCCATAATTAAACCAATATAATAAATTAAAGGTATTTCTCCCCATTATTTTTAAATTTTTTCTATCATTGTAAAAATTGTTTCATTAAAAATTTCATTACTTAAATAATTTTGAAGTACCATATAAATACTAGTTATTTGCATAATAACCTGGTGTGAAGTTGAATAATACACATAACAAAAAATATTTGTTGAAGTATTAAAAATTTCGAAAAAGATCTCGTAGAAGGTCCGCAATATGCCAATTTTGCAACAATCAAAAAATAATTCATGTTTTGCTTGGGAACCATTAATATTATATGCAATGTCTCTAATTTTTCTAATGTGCTATAAACTTGTTTTAATACATCTTTTAAAATCAAATTTAAATTATGTGCACAACAATGTACATGAAATAATTTTTCATGATCATCATTTATTTGCCAAAATCTTTTTAATCTTTGTATTGCTACATTATTATTTGAAGCATTATCTAATGTTATTGTAAATATATTATCATGAATACCAAAATCTATAATTTCATCATTTATTAAAGTTGCTTATTTTTACCATTTAGTAGAATATTTATTATTTTAAATGGAATTATTCTTTTATTTAACATCCATTCACTATCTATATAATGAGGATTAATACATAAAAAACATCTATGCATTAAAGATGTCCAAATATTAGATGTTAAACATATTTTTCCTTCAAAATTTGCAAAATATTATTTTAAATTATCTCATTCTATTTGAAATTTTTTTCATAATATCTCTTTTAATAGTATTTCCAAACCAACCTTTGAATTGAGGATTAATCAATGTTTGAATTGTTTCTAAATAATCATCAGTTTTCATTATATTAAAAGGTTGTTCAGCTCTTATTTTGTAATCAATCATTCCTTCACGACAAGCAGACTCATCATAAGAAAATATATTTAAATTTCCATATTCATCTTTACCTAATTACATATAATTTCTAATATCTAGATTATACTTATCTTTACATTGTTCATTGTCTTTTTAAAAGACTTGTGTCCGAATTTTAATCACCATTATGAAGTTTGTTACAAATTTTACATTTTGCTTTTATTTCTTTTTTATTATTTTCAACTATTATTTCTATTCTATCAAAAAAATTCCATATATTTGAACTAAGTTTTTTGCTTAATGATGCACGTGGACTAGAATAAGATGCACATGGACTATCCATATTAAAATTATTAATAAAATATTATACTAAAAAAATAAAATAATGAATCAAAATAAAATGTAACAAATAAGAAAATATATAGGTGGAGAAATATTACTCAATTTAAAGATTGAAACTAAATTTTTTTAAAATGTGAGCTATTGGAGTCACCAATGCTTAATTTGCACAATCAATAATATCATGTAATATGAAGAATAATTGAAGAAAATGGAGTATTAAAGAATATGAGAGCAAATTGTTAAATGAATTGAAATTTGAGAGAGGATGAAAAATTGAGAGATATTTGATGAAAAATTAAGAGAATTTGTGGATTATTTATAGAGAAAAAATAGAAAACAAAAACAAAAAAACAAAAAAGAGGTGTGCAACGTCCTTGTGCTTGTTGCAAGGGGGAGGGGAGGGTTGTGAAGTAGCCAACATCATATGACCGTTAGGGGGCAGGGGGGAGGGGGGAAGGGTGGGAGGAGGAAAGGGTGGGGGCCAGACAGGCATGCCACTCTAGGTGGGCTTCTGAGCAGGCTTTTGGGATGGCCTAAAAGCCCATGATTTGTGCCAGCATGCCAGGCAAGCCATGCCTAAAATGAAGCCTCTGACCCGGCCCACCCTTTTAATGGGCTTGGGCTGGGCTTGTGACTCTATTTTTCAACGGGCTAAAGCCTATCTAGCCAAACCAAACCCAAAATAGGCCTCGGGCCTTTTGAAGATCTATAGAAACATGGGACACACAAGTGTGGTGTCTCGTAATAATAAAATGAGTTAGCTAATGGTATTAGACTCGGATGCTAGGAGGCATAAACAAGTGTCTTAATCCTTAATACTAGAAGAACATGGTGTTGGACTCGGACTTGGGAACCTGTCTCTGGGAAAAACTGCATGAGTCAATTTCTCATTGAAAGCTGGTTCGCATTTTTGAATTTGTTTCTAATTACTTCTTTGGGCTACACTATATTATTTAATTAGTTTTTTGGTTTGTTATTTCATTTAATTACTTTTCTCTCTTGTTTATTTTTTTCATAACTGTACTTCATCATCTTCTTAGTAAAAAATCTAACTCTCTATATGTATTTGTAGAGGAAGTGTCGATAGGACTGGAACATGGTCAATGATAAGTACTATTTCATATATGTAGCCGCTGAAAAGAATGAAAAGGTATAGATAAAAAGCTTGAAATTGAAAGATAAACTTGTTGTAGATGCTTTAGCTATTGGATTTGGTCAACCAACGCATCTAGAAATTAAGTATTATTTTCCTTCATGTGTGTTTGCATTTGTTTCATGTTTAGAAAGTGACTTTCATTAGTTTATAATGTAGTGGCTTTGTTTCGTGATTTCGATGTTGATAATTATTTTGTTGAGAAAGTTCAAAATAATTATTTGGAGTAGTACTAGATGCAATAAAACATCAGATGTCTTATATGGAATTACATATATTAGTCTTGACGAGATAGATTACATAGAGTTCTAGTAGAGACACCACGCAGGATAACCAAGTTCAAATGCATCAGCTAATGATGAGGATGATGATTTTATTTTAAATGATTATATACATATGTTATGTTTTTGTTTTAACTATGTAACAATTATATTAGATAAATTTCTGAACTACTTTTGATTTTTCTTAAATATAAAAAATTATTTATAGTATATATTTTTATTTAATTTAATATAAAAATTTAAAATTAGGTAATCAAATTTTTTGTAAAAAAAAATTTTGAAAATTGCTTTGGAATAAAAATAGTTAGGGAATTTTTCTTCACTAATTTTACTAGGGAATTATGAGTATATATTCAGTCAAAAAATATAAATTACTATTCTTAATCACGATCAAAAATTAGAAAGGGAAAATAAGATTAGCTAGGGAATTTTTGTTGTTAAAATATTTGCTAGGGTATTATATTTCGCATTAATATATTGTGAAAAGCACTTTAGCTTGGAATAATTTCTATCGTTATTTAATCATTATTCTTTTTTAGTGACGGATTAAGGCAATAAAGCTAGGGATATTTTCCTAGCTATTTGGGCTTTTTCTAGTAGTGCTATTTGTCTAACTATTTATCTATCTATCTATCTTAATATCTATTTTTCTATCTCTCTATCTATCTATCTATCATACCTTATATCTATATGTCGATCTATCTATCTATCTACTATCCATCCATCCATCTATCTATCTATATATGTATCTGTCTATCTATCTATCAATCAATATGTCTATCATCAATTTGTGTATCAATCTATCTATTAATCGATATATCTATTTGTCTATCTATCAATCTATGTATTTCTCTATTTATTTGTCTATCAATCAATCTATAAATTTTTCTATCTATCAATATATTAATCTATCTATCTATCTGTCTATTTGTATACCTATCTATCATTCTATCTGTTATTAATCTGCTTGTGTATCTATATATCTATCAGTCAGTCATTTTGTCTCTCTATCTATCTATATGTCTATTTATTTATCTATCAATCTATCTCTCTATTTATTTCACTAACAATCTATCTGTCTATCTATATGTCTATCTATATGTCTATCTATATGTCTATCTATGAGTCGATCTATCTATCTATTTATCATTCTATTGAAATGTCTATCAATTTTTTATTTATCTAGCAATCTATTTGTCTATCTATTTTTTATGTATCTATCTATCTATATTTATGGCTTCTATTTGTCTATCAATCTGCCTACCTATCTGTATATCTATATATCTATATATCTATATATCTATATGTCTATCTATTTATCTATCTATCTATATATTTGTCTATCTATCTATCTATCGATCTATCTATCTATCTATATTTTATCTATCTATCTATCTATGTATTTGGCTATCTATTTATCTATTTGTCTAACTATATGTCTTTTTATTTGTTTATCTATGTGTCTATTTATTTGCCTATCTATCTATTTTTTGTCTATCTATGTGTCTATGTATGTGTCTATTTTTTAGTATATATATCTATCAAATATTCTATCGATCAATCTATTAATATAAATATTTGTCAGTCTTTATATCTATCTATCTATTTGTCTGTCAATCAATTAATCAATTTATATGTCTATCTATCTTTTTTCAATATGGCTATTAATTATCTATCAATCTATCGATTAATCTGTTTAAAAATCTTTCTATCAATCCATCTATATGTTTATCTTTTTATCTAAAAATCTCTCTATCAATCTATTTACCAATATATCTATTTATCTGTCTATCTATCTATCTTTTTTCTATCTTTCTATTTATCGATCTATCTATCTCTCTATCAATTTGTCTGTTTGTATATCTATTAGTTTTTCTATCTATTTGTTTGTTTGTTTGTCTGTCTATCTATTTATTTGTATATCTATTTGTATATCTATCTATCTATCTATCTATCTGTCTATCTATCTATATATCTGTCTATCTATCTATCGATCACTCTATTTATATGTCTATTTATATGTCTATCTATCTATCTATCTATTTATCTACATATTTATCTATCAATCTATCTATCAGTTTATTTATTTATATAAGTATTGATTTGTCTATCTATCTATCTATCATTCTGTATATCAATCTATCAATAAATCTATCAATCAATATGTGTATAAATCTTTCTATCAATCTATCTAAATATGTTTATCTATTAATATATCTATCTATATATCTATCTATCTGTTTATCTATTTGTCTATCAATCAATCAATCTATCTATCTATATGTTTATCTATCTCTCTATCAATCTGCATATCTATGTATCTATCAATCAATTTATCAAATTGTTTATATATCTTTTTGTCTTTCTATTTATCTATCTATCTTTCTTTCTACCTAATTTTTGTATGTCTATCTGTCTTTCTGCCTGCCTTCCTGATTGTCACCATACCTAACAGCCTCCCTAACTATTGTCTATCTATGTAACTATATATCTAACTGTCTGTTTATATGTCTATCAATTTGTATATCTGTTTGTCTATTTATCTATCTTTCTATTTGAAAAATATCATTCTATCTATCTATCATTCTATATATATATATATATATATATATATATATATATATATATATATATATATATCAATCAATCTATTTATCTATCTATCTACCTACCTATCTACTTGTCTATTTATCTATCTATAATCTATCTATCTATAGACATTTCTGTCTATCTGTATATCTATCTTTTATCTATCTATCTATCTATCTATTTGTCTCTCTATCTATCTATCTAGCTGTATATCCATCTATTTGTCTATCTATCTATTCATATATTTATCTTTTTATCTATCTATCTATCTGTCTATCTATCTATCTATCTATCTGTCTGTCTATATAATTATCTACCTATCTATCTATTTATCTATCTATCTATGTATCTAATTCTATATATCTGTTTATCTATCTGTCTATATATCTATTATTCTATATATCTATATATCTATATATCTATATATCTATTGATCTATAATTCTATCTATCAATAAGTTTATCAATCATTATTTCATTCTATCTATCAATTTATCAATCTTTATATCTATCTATAAATATTTATATCTATATATTTATCTATCTTTCTATCAATCTAACGATCTATGTGTTTATAAATCTCTGTATCATATTGTCTATTTGTCTATTTGTCTATCTATCTGTATGTTTGTCTATCTCTTTGTTTATCTATTTGCCTATTTGGCTATTTCTTTGTCTGTATATCTGTTAATTTGCGTACATCCTTGATTGTCTACCAAAAAGACCGCCTGCCTATCTATCTAACTATTTATCTAACTATCTATCTAACTGCCTATCTATTTCTGTGTTTATATGTATATCTGTCTGTCTGTCTATATATCTCTCTAACTGTATATCTATAGTAATATATCTTTCTTCTTATCTACTTCTATATCGATCTACCTATTATCAGTCTATCTATTTTTATATCTATATATCTATCTATATATTTATCTATCTAGCTATCTATCTTTTGAACTATCTGTCTATCTAGATATTTATCTAGATGTCTATCTATCTTTATCACTTTCTGTCTATGATCTATCTATCCATCTATCTATCTGTCTATCTATCTGTCTGTCTATCTGTATATCTTTTTGTGTATCTATTTTACTATCTATCTATCGATCTATCTTTCTATCTATTTTTTTATCTATCTATCTATCGAACTATCTACATATCTATCTATCAATGAATCTATGTTTATCTCTATCTATATGTATATCTATCTATTTATTTATCTATCTATCATTCTATCTATCATTCTATCTATTAATTTATCTATAATCTGTCTATATCTTTATCTATATATCTAGCTAAAAGTCTATCTATATGTCTATCTATCTATCTATCTATCTTTCTATCTAGCTGGCTATGAGCCTGTCTATCTTCTATCTTTCTATCTATCTATGTGTCTATCTATATATATGTCAATCAATCAATCTTTCTTTCTTTCTTTTTGTCTATATATTTATCTTGCTTTCTATTTCTCTATCTATCTATTAGTATATCTATCTATCTATCTATCTATTTATCTATCTATCTATATATCTATTTATCAATCAATAAACAATCTTTTTATAATTCTATGTGTGTGTGTCTATATATCTTTTTATCTATCTTTCTATCTTTATATCTATCTGTCTATCAATCTATGTATCTATCTATCCATCTATTTAACTATCTATTTATCTTTTATTCTATCTATTTGTTTATCTATATATTGATTTGTCTAATAATTTGTCTATCTATCTATCTATCCATTTATCTTTCTATCTATCTAACTTTCTATCTAACTTGCTATCTATCTATCTAACTTGCTATCTATCTATCTTTCTTTATATACCTCTATTTGTCTATGTATCTATCTAACAATCTATCTGTCGATCAATTTTTCTATCAATCTATCAATCTATCTATCGATCAATATCTTTATAAATCAATCTATCTATCAATCTATCAATCTATCTCTCAATATGTCTAACAATATGTCTATCAATTTGTCAATAATTCTATGTATTAAATTATCTAGATATTTATCTATCTATCAGTCTATCTATTTATTTATCTCTCTGTCTATCTATTTATTAATCTATCTATCAATCTATCTGTCTATCAATCAATCTATCTATCAATCTATCGAACTATTTATAATTTTGTCAATCAAACTATCTATCTATATGTATGTATGTCTATCTATTTGTTTGTTTGTTTGTCTGTCTATTTGTTTATCTATTTGTTTTTTTATTTGTCTGTTTATTTGTCTACCTGCCAGCCTATCTACCTGCTTGCCTATTTCACTATCTGCCTACCTGACTGACTCTCTATCTCTCTATCTTATAATCTATCCATATGTTATCTATCTTTTATCTATCTATCTGCCTATCTATTTGTTTTTATCTATTAGTCTCCCTATTATTCTGCATGTTTGTATGTCTATTTATTTATCTATGTGTCTGTCTATCTATCTATATTTCTATTTGTCTGTTTATCCATCTGTCTATCATTCTATCTGTCTATATGTCTGCATCTATTCGTATATCTGTATATTAATCTATCTGTCTATATATCTGTCTATCTAACTATTTATCTTTCTATCTGTCTATCTATTTCTCCATTTAAGTTTCTATTTATATGTCTATCTATCTGACTATCTAATTGTCTATCTATCTATCTGTATATCTGACTATCTATATATGTTTATATATGTCTATCTATATTTTTATCTATATATCTATTTGTTTATCTGTCTATCTATCTATATATCTGTCAATCTATAAATCTATCTATCTATCTAACAATTAATCTATCAACCTATCAACCTGTCTATCTATCTATATATCTATTTGTCTATATGGCTATATCTATATCTCTCTATCTACCTTTGAGATTATCAGTCTATAATTCAATGTATCTATTTATCAATATATCAAATTATCTACATGTATATCTGTCTATATGTTTATCTAATCTATCTATCTATTAATCTATCTATCTAAATGTCTATCTAAATATCAATCTATTTATAAATATCTATTATTAATCTGTCTATATATCTATCTTTCTATATATATATGTGTCTATCTATTATCTATTTATTGATCTGTCTATCTATATGTATCTATCTTACTATCTATTTCTCTATATGTCTACTTGTCTATCTATCAATCTATGTAATTATCTCTTTGTTTATCTATCTAAATGTTTAACTTTTCTTGTGTCAATTTGTCTTGCAATAAATCTATCTATCTATATATATATATTTGATTATACATACATACATATATATATATATATATATATATATATCAATCTGTATATCCATTTATTTGTAAATCTTTTTATCTATTTTTCTATTTGTCTATTTGTCTATCTATCTATCTATCTATATGTCTGTCTATCTTTCTATCTGCCATCAAACTATCAATCTGTCTATCCATCTGTATATCTTTCTTTCTATCTATCTGTCTATTTGTCTATCTATGTACCTATCTCTATGTCTATCTATCAATTTATCAATTTATCAATCTATCAATCTATCTATCTATATATTTGTCTTTCTATCTATCTATCAATCTATCTATCTATATATCTATTTATTGATATTTCTCTTAGTCTATCAGTCTATACATCAATGTTTCTATCATTCTTTCTGTCTGTGTATCTATCTATAATTCTACCTCTATATTTTCCTAACTATTTATAAGTCTATCTCTTAATCTGTATATCTATCTATTTCTCTACCTTTCTATCTATATATCTGTCTATATGTCTAACTTTCTATTTGTTTAATTATCGATCTGTTTATGTATCGATTTGCCTATATATCAATCTATCAATCTATCAATCTATCCATTTGTTTATCTTTCATTATGTTTATCTATCTTTTTAATTATTTTTCAAAGTATTTAACTTTCTTTCTTATTATTAGTCTATCTATCTATCTCTCTATCTATCTATTTGTATGTCTATCCTCTTGTTTATTTGTCTATCTTTCTATCTATTTGTTTATCCATCTATATGCCTATCTATCTATATGTTAATCTGTGAATCTATATATCTATCTATCTGTATATATATCAATCTTTCTATCTAACTATTTACATATTTCTCTATCTATTTGTCATCTATTTATCAATATATTAATTTATGTATTTGTCTATATGGAAAATTGTCTATCTATCTAATTCTATACCTCGATAATTATCTATTTATCAATTTATCTATCCATCTATCTATCAAACTATCTAATTACCTATTAGTCTATCACTCTAATTGTATATTTGTCGATTTGTCTAACTATTTATGACTATATGTGTATATCTCTCTCTATATATATATTTGTCTATTTGTCTATCTATCTATTTATATATCTCATGTTTGGTTTTATGTCAATCTATTAATCTGTGTATCTGTATTTTTATCTATATGTCTCTTTGTCTATCTCTCTATGTTACTATGTGTTTATCTATCTATCTGTCTATCTATCTATTATTCTAGCTATCTATTAGTCTATATCTATCTTTCTTTCTTTCTATCTGCCTATTTGTCTATCGATCTATTTGTATATCTATCTATATATCAATATATCTATAGGTGTATCTATCTATCTAACTATCTGTCTATCTATCTATCTTTCTATCTATCTAACTTTCACTATGTGTATTTGTCAATATGTATATCTATCTCTCTATCAATCTATCTATCTATCTATGATTTGTTTATCTATTTATCTCAATATCTATCTATCTATCAAAATATTGAGCTGTTTATCTATTTATCTATATATCTATATATCTATATAGCTATCTATATTTTTATATGGATTTTTGTCCATATATCTATCTATATGTTTATCTGAGTATCTATATATTAATCTATTTGACTATCAATCTGTCTATTTATTTATCAATCTATATGAAAATCTATCTATATACCTATCTATCTATTTGTCTATATATGTATCAATATATCTATTTATCTATCTCTATATCTCCCCATCTTTAGATTTACTTATCTGTATATCCATATCTCTTTCTATTTGTCTATCATATATCTATTTATCAATTTATCAATATATCTATCTATTTATCTATTTGTCAATTTATCTATCTATATATCTTTATATCTATCTATAAGTCTATTAGTCTATCTATCTATTAGAATATATATCTATCTATTTATATATATGATTCTATAAATCTATGTATATATCTATTAATCAATATGTCTATCAAAGTATATTTATATATATCTATATGTCAACCTATGTATCTATCTCTTTATATATATATATATGTCTATCTATCTATCTGTCTATCTATCTATCCATCTTTTTATCTATTTTTTTACTTGCATCTATCTATGTATCTTTCTATCAATCAATCAATCTAGCTGTCTATGTGTATATCTAGTTATCTGACTATCTGGCTATCTATCAATATGTTTATCTAACTATATATCTATTTATTTATTTGTATATCTATTTATTTCTTTATTTATTGATCTTTCTATTTATCAATCTATATATTTTCCTATCTACCTATATGTCTATCTGTGTATCTCTCTATCGGTCTATTTGTCCATCTATATATCTGTCTATCATTAAATCGATCTATCTATCTATTTATTTATCTATCTATTTGACTTTCTATCTCTATTTCAATCTATTTGTCTATCTATCTATCTATCTATAAATCTTTCCATCTATCTATCTATTAATGTATGAATCTATCTATACATCTTTGTGTCAATCTAATATTTGTCTATTTATCTATTTCTATATGTGTCTATTTATTTATTTATCTATTTATTTATTTATCTATCAATCTATCTGACTATCAGTCTATGTGTCTATTTGTCTATTTATCTAATTATCTATTCATCAATTTGTATATTAGTCTATAAGTGTATTTGTCCATCTGTGAATCTATGTATTAGCCTATGTATCTTTGTGTCTATCTATCTTTCTATCTTTGTATCTATTATTCTATGTGTCTATGTGTCTACATATCTATCTATCTCTCTATCTATCTATCTTTTTATCTATCTGTCTATCCATCTTATAATCTATTTGTCTAACTAACTATCTATCTAATTATATATTTGTCTATCATTCTATCTATTTATCTGTATATCTATCTATCTATATTTCTATTTGTTTGACTATCTATTTGGCTATCAATCTATCTGGCTAGTTTTCTACTTGTTTATATGTCTATCTATCTATAGATCTATATATCTATCTATCTATTTATCTATGTAACTATCTAACTATTTATCATTTTATCGATCTATCTATTATCTATCTATCTAACTATATATCTATCAAACTATCTAACTATCTTTCTTTCTATCTACCTAATATTCAATCTAGCTTTCTGTCTATTTATATATCAATATATATATCTATCTATCTATATTTTTTTGTCTGTTTATCTATTATTTTAGATATCTAACTATCTAGCTAGCTATCTCTTTCTATCTGTCTATCTGCCTATATATATATATATATATATAATATATATATATATATCTATCTATCTATTTATATATTCTAACTATCTATCTATCTAACTATCTTTCTATTTATTTGTCTTTTATTTTATCTATCTATCTATATATGATTCTATTTATCTATCTATTTGTCTGTCTGTCTATCTATCTTTCTAAATTTTTATCTGCTTATCTATCTATGTATCTTTTTATCTATTTATTATCTATTAAATATGTCTATCTTTCAATTTATCTATCTA
>JAREIK010014801.1:0-21450 GCA_029783825.1 Sapria himalayana
CCCCTCCGATATCTAACATAATATTAAAGTCTATTTTTTTGTAGCAATGAATATTATTTTAGATAAAAAAATAGACATTGCGACTAAATATCATAAAAAAATTACTAGTTGATGATGACTCACAATCACATGACATCAAGGATATCGTGACTATGACTACAAACACAAGATTAAAATGTGATAGGCCAACCATATAGACGAATCACGGATATTAATGGATTGACATGTTATTATTGCTAACTATTATAATATATCATTCTTTTATTATTTTTTATTTTATTTTTATTTACAATATCATGATGAAACCAAGACTACGAAATAAGCATATTTTTTATTGAGTTGTAACTTTTATTCATTTTCATTTATAATGTACTTTATTTTTAATATTTATATGGATAAAAATTAAATTTTAAGTTTAAAGTTAAACTTTATCTAACAAAGTCAATGGCCACAGCCCCACATCCCATACCCAGTGACCACTGGTTATAAAATTTTAATTACAACTAGTGACAATGGCCACTCTACACTAGCTGCTCATGATTGGCCAATCTGGTCAGGCGACATCACTTGAGAGGTAGACCATTGGGCCATGTCAAGTTTAATCCCATTGCTTGAGTACCCAATTCCTGCCATGTCAGGCTGGATGGTCACACAATCACTATGCCCCACTAAGTAAAGTCATTACATATCTACTATGTGCGATGAGGTATCGATGTCCATTGCATTGACACCATGATACGCAATGGTGAGCAATAATACCGGTACGCGATGCTCCATGATTCTTTGTGGACAATTGATGGTGCCCAAAAAATTAGGGTTTCATGGTAAGTCTCAAATTTCAATTGTTCAATTTTTTGATTTTACCCAAAATATAATTTCAAAAAAACCTCTCAAATTAGGATTTACTATTCATCTGGAAATATTTATCTAATTTCAATAGTAGTTTTGAAAATCCTAATTGATTGATTTAAAGTAGATTTATATTTTTTTGATTTTAAATTGAGAAAATCCTAATTCCAATCGGTAAATTTAATTTGTATTATTAAGTATGAAAGAGAGATAATCACAATAGAGATAAATGAAAGAGATTAACTTCGATATACACAATGTATGAGAATAGGTCACACCATAGACAATTAATGAGTGTTGTTTTTAGAGAAAAAAGCAGAAGTAATACACGGAGATAAACTAATTGTTGAAATCAGAGCCATCTAGGAGTTCTTATAGAATTCATACATCATGACATTTATTAAAGAGAAATATATACAATGTCTCTCTAACTCTAAGCTAGTAGCATACACTTTTCTTTCTTTATGTATCACTAGTTTCATCGCTCATATTCACTAATCAAACTCTTTAATTATTGATAAGAAGTCAACTCATTTCACAGATAAATATCTCATGATATCATCTCTATTTATTAAATTTTTCTTTCTTGTTCTAAAAATAATGTTTTTGGCAATGTTAAATCCTCTAGAAATATTGGATATAACAATATTCAGCTCAATTTTTTATTTTTTGATAATGTCATGTTTATTCCTGATTTATCTCATTGGTCTACTTTAAGAGAGTTGACTTTTTATGCAACTTAATTATAACTTAATTCTTTATTTACTAATATTTATTTGCAAGATCAAAAGTCTATAAAATAAATTTTATTTAAAATTGAGCATAATTAATTATATATATTCTCTCTTAAAGTAAGATTTTCATCTAAATATTTAAGTGCATTAGATCCTTTATTTGTGCATTCTCAAATTAATCATTCATCAATGACCAAGTTAAAAATATTTTACCCTATACTTTAAAATATTTCAATTATAGAGTGTGAGGCATATTAACTGAGAATGCATATCATAACTTCATATCATGCCAATCAATCTAATGTGAGTAAAAACATATTTGATTTGATATATTCAAATTTATAAAAATCTAATACAAATTTGATCTAATAGAACTTGAAATATTTATTTACTTTTATTAAAGATTACTCATGATATACATGAGTATTTTTATTTTGTGCTGGATAAAAAATAATTTTTATTTTTTAGACATTTTATAAAATAAAAAAAAATCAATTTGATAATAATATGAAAAAGATAAAAAAATAATAATATATTAAAATATATGTCAGAAAAATTTAATACTTACTACATAAATCATGACACCACATACCATACTTTTTATGCCTACATACACATTAAAAATAGAATGATTAAAAAGAAGAATAAATATTTAATTAAGATGACTCATGGACTCTAATTTAAGAAGAGTATTCGAAAGTATCTTTGAGAAAATATATATAACTAACTATATATATATATATATATATATATATATATATATTTATTTATTTATTTATTTATTTATCTATATGTGTATCTATCTGTCTGTCAATTTTTTTATCACTCATTCTGTCTATTTATCTATCTTTGTATCTATCATATATGTCTATTTGTCTATCTGTCTAATTGTTTATCGTCTATCTGTCTATTTTTCTGCTTATCTAGCTATATGTCTGTGTGTCTATCTATTTATCTGTCTATCTATCTACATGTATATCGATCTATATGTAAATGTGTCAATCAGTGTATCTATTTATCTATCTATCAATCTATCAGTCAACTGTTTATCTGTCAATTTGTCTATTTGTCTATATGCCTAAATATTTATCAATCTTTCAATCTATCTGTCTATTTGCCTATATGTATATATATTTATCTGCATATCTATCTATTTGCCTAACTGACTATCTACATTTTAGCCTATCTGCATAACTATCTATATGTCAATCAATCAATATGTCTAGCTATCAATCTGTAAATCTGTCAATCTACAAATCTATTAATCTATCAATCTGTCTATTTGTATATCTTTTTATGTGTCTATATCTTTATGTGTCTATATGACTATCTGTGTATATATTGATCTGTCTATATGTCAATCTGTTAATCTATCTATTGGTCTATCTATCTATTTATATATTTGTCTATCTATCTATCTGTCAATCTATCTATCTTTCATTCTGTCTATCTTTTTTATATCAATCAATCAATCAATATGTCTATCTATCTATTTATCTATCTGCCTATCCATCTATCTATATATCTATCTATCTATCTATATTTTTATCCATATATCTATCTATATAAATATCTATCTATAAAACTATCGATCTATCTATCTATATGTCTATCTATCTATCTATCTATCTAGCTATCTATCAGTCAATCTAAATATCTTACTATCTGTCTATCGTCTATAAGTCAATCTATCTATCTATCTATTTATCTCTTGTCTGTCTATCTATCATTCTATCTATTTGTCTGTCTATCTGTCTACTTGTCTATCAGTTGATCTATCTATCAGTCCTTTTGTGAATATGTAAATCTATCAATCAGTCAATCTATCGATCTTTCTCTCTCTATATATCTTTCTATATATCTATCTATCTATCTATATATAGGTACGTCTGTCTGTCTATCTATTTATTTGTCTATCTATCTATCTATCTGTCTAACTGTCAATTTGTTTATCTATCTATTTGTATATCTATCTATCTACCTATGTGCATATCTACCTATCTTTCTATCTAGAAAGCTATCTATTTATCTATCTTTCTATATATATCTTTGTCTACTTACCTATCTTTCTATCTATCTCTTTGTCTATCTAGGTATCTCTCTATCTATCTATATGTCTATATATCTATCTGTCCATCTTTCTATCTTTCTATCATTGTATATATCTAAATGTCTATCTATCTATCTATCTATCTATTTGTCTATTTATCTATCTGACTATTTGTCTATCTATAAATCTTTCTATCTGTATATCTATCTATTTGTCTATCTGCCTATCTAAATATCTATCTGTCTGTCTATCTATCTATTTATCTGTTTATCTATCAATATATCAATCTATCAATCTGTCTATATGTTTATCATCTATATTTTGTGTATATGTATATTTGTCTATCTGTCTAACTGCCTATGTGTCTATCTTTCTATCACACTGTATATCTATCTATCTGTCTTTCTATCTATTGTGAATATCTCTAACTTTCGATCTCTCTATTAGTTTTTCTGTAAATCTGTCAATTTGTCAATCTGTCAATCTACCAATATATCAATATCTCAATCTATCTATCTGCCTGCCTATTTTTCAATTTGTCTATATATCTATCTGTCTATATATCTATCTATTTGTCTAATTGACTATTTCTTTAAATATCTTTCTGTTTATCTATCTATCTAACTATCTATCTATCGTCTATCTATTTATTTGTCTATATCTATATATATCTATATATCTATCTATCTGTCTATCTATCTCTCTATCTGTCTATTTGAAAATCTGTCTATCTGTCTATTTTCCATCTATCCATCTATCTATCTATCTATCTTACTATCTATATATCTAACTAACTAACTATCTATCTGTCTATCTTTGTATTTGTTTATTTGTCTATTTGTCTATCTGTCTATCTATCTATCTATCTTTCTATTTATTTATATTTCTATTTATTTATGTGTCTATCTATCTATTTGTATGTCTGTCTGTCTGTCTAAATGTTTATCTATCTATATGTTTGTCTATCTATTTATTTCTCTATCTATCTGGCCATCTATATATGTATCTATCTATCTGTCTGTCTGTCAATTTGTCTATCTATAAATCTATCTTTCTGTCTATCTATCTATTTATCTATATATCTACCAGTATATCTATCTATTTATACATCTATCTATGTCTATCTATTTATCTTTGTGTGCATATTTCTATATGTCTATCTATATATTTATCGATGTATCTATCAATCTATCTTTCAATCTTTCTATCTATATATTTGTTAACTATCTAGCTAATTTTCTATCTATCTGTATATCTATCTATCGATCTATCTTTTTATTTTTCTATCTAAATAACTAACTATCTATATATCAATCTTCCTATCTATGTATATAACTATCAATCTATCTATCTGTCTATTTGTCTATCTCTCAATCTAATTATTTGTCTACATATCTATCTATATAAAGGACTATCTATTTATATATTTTTTTGTCTAATTATCTATCTATCTATTTATCTATTTTTCTATCTATCTATCTTTCTTTCTATATGTCTATCTATATATTAATCTATTTATCTGTCTATCTATCTATCGGCCTATCTAAATATCTTTCTATCTTCCTATCTAGTTATTTTTTTAAATATCTGTGTGTTTATCTGTCTATCTATCTATTTGTCTATTGTGTTTTTATCAATCTATCTTCTATCAATTTATTTGTCTATCTAACTATATATAAATCTATATATCTTTCTATATCTTGATCTATATATTTATCTATCTATTTATTTGTCTGTCTATCTGTTTATCTATTTATTTATCTATATATCTATCTATATGTCTTTCTGTCTATATGACTATATATATATATATATCTTTTTATCTATCTATCTATCTATATATTTGCCTATCTATCTATTTATATATCTATCTATATATTTATATATCTATCTGTATATCTATCTATCTGTCTATTTATCTATGTATCTATCTATCTGTCTGTCTGTCTATCTATCTGTGTGTCTGTCTGTCTATCTATCTATCCATCTATTTATATTCCTATCTACCGATCTATCTATGTGTCCATTTTTTCTAATTATCTACCTATCTACCTATCTATTTCTCTATCTATCTATCTCTCTGTCTATCCATCTATGTATCTATCTATCTATCCTTCTATCTATCTGTCGATCTGTCTATTTATCTATATGTCTATCTGACTATATGTGTATCTGTCTATATATCTATCTGTCTATTTGTATATAAGTCTTATTTATTAATTGTCTATTAGTCTTTCTGTATATGTACCTATCTATCTAATAATTACATGTCTATCTATCAATCTCTTCTGATCTTTCTGTCTATATATTTCTATTTGTCTATCTATCTATTTGTCTATCAATCCATCTCTTAATCTATCTAATTGACTATCTATATATCTATCTAACTAACTATATGTCTGTCTGTCTATCTTTTTCTTTGTTTATATGACTATATATTCATCTGTCTATCTGTCTATCCATCTATATGTTTATCTATCTATATGTTTGTCTATCTATTTGTCTCTCTATTTATCTGGCCTTTTATCTATCTATTTATGTATTTATCTATTTTCCTATCTGTCTATTTGTTTATCTGTAAATCTATCTATCTGTCTATCTATATATATATATATATATATATATATATATATATATATATATCTATTTATAAATCTATCTATATGTCTATCTATTTATCTTTCTGTGCATATGTCTATATGTCTATCTATATATTTATCTTTGTATCTAGCTATCTATCTTTCAATCTTTCTATTTATCTATATTTCTAACTATCTATCTATTTTTCTATCTATACATATATCTATCTATTGATCTATCCTTTTATTTCTCTATCTAACTAATTAACTATCTATCTATCTGCCTATCAGTCTATCTGACTATCTATCTTTCTATCTGTCTATTTGTCAATCTAACTATTTGTCTCTCTACCTATCTAGCTATCTACCTATCTGTCTATCTAACAATGTGTCTTTCTATATAATTAACTATATGTCTGGTTGTCTATATTTCTATCTTTCTATCTATCTTTCTATCTTTCTATCTATATATCTGTCTATCTGTCTAACTATCTATTTGTCTATCCATCTATCTATCTGTCTATCTGTCTACCTAGCTATTTGACTATCTATCTTTCTATTTATCTGTGTATCTATCTATCTATTTGTCTATTGTGTTTTTATCAATCTATCTATCATTTTATCTGTCTATCTAGCTATATATATAAATCTATATATCTATCTATATATTTATCTATCTATATATCTATCTATATATTTATCGATCTATCTATTTGTCTGTCTGTGCATCTATCGGTCTATATGTTTATCTATCAATCTATATATATGTCTATCTTTCTATCTGTCTATATGGCTACCTATCTATTTATCTATCTATACATCTGTCTGTCTATCTGTCTATGTGTGTATTTTCCTATCTATCTATCTATATATCTATCTATCTATTTATACATCTATCTGTAAATCTTCTTATCTCTCTATTTATCTATCTATCTGTCTGTCCGTCTGTCCATTTTTTGATCCATCAATTTATAAGCCTATCTACCTATCTATCTATGTGTCTATTTGTCTAATTATCTGTATATCTACCTATCTGTCTATCTATCTATCTATCTATATGTCGATCTATCTAGCTGTCTATTTGTCTATATGTCTAGCTGGTCTAATAATCTATATGTCTATTTGTCTATAAGTCTATATATTATTTGTCTTTTTGTCTTTCTGTCTATGTATCTATCTATCTACTAATTATGTTTATCTGTATATTTCTACATATCTATCTATCAATATATTTCTATTTGTCTATATGTCTATCTAACTATATGTCTATGTCTTTGTCTGTCTATCTATATATCTATCTATCTGTCTATATGTCTATTTGTCTATCTGTCGATATGTATGACTGCCTATTTGACTATTTTCCAATATGCGTATCTATATTTTTGCCTATCTATCTATCTATATGTCTATCAATCTGTCAATCTATAAATCTGCCATTCTATCTATTTGTATATCTTTATATGTCTATCTATCTATTTATATACCTATCTTTGTATCTCACTTTATATCTATCTGTCTATATATATGTCTGTCTATATGTCAATCTGTCTATTTGTCTATCTATCTAATGGTCTCTCTTTATATCTATCTATCTATCTATCCTTCTGTCTAACTGTCTATGTTTCTATTTGTCAATCTTTCTATATGTATATCTGTCTATATATCTATCTATCTATCTAACATTATATGTATCTATCTTTCTGTCTATCTACCTAATCCTTCACCTACTGCTACCGTGGCCTTTGATGACTTGGATGATTGATAAGACCTTGTGCTGGTAACCTCCACATTAATCACAAGATCAAACTCATTGATCTTTGATACTAGGGTTTCCTTCCATATAAGCACTCACTAGTAGTGGTTCACCAAATTTGAAATGAAGGAAGCCGGTAATACTGTGGTCGGGGACAACCAACCGTGTAAGGTGGTTGGAATTGATATAGTAAGACTGAGAACATATGATGGCCAAATAGTCTCACTTTCCAATGTGAGGTATGTTAATGAAATGACAATGAAACTCATTTAAGTTGGGGTAAACTCCTTTAGAGTTACTCCCTACCTAAGTACACGTTGAACGTCATTAATATATATTAACACTCATTCAAGTAAGTGTTTATATGAATGTAATTATATATGAAATATTTATATGCTAATATTTCTGAGTCCCATTGACTCCCTCATACATGCCGAAGCCAAGTGTGACATATTATATATATAGATATATATATGTGTGTGTGTGTGTGTGTGTCTATAGAAATATTTATATTTTTGGAATTATTCAGAAAATTATATTGGACATTTATCCGAATAAAATATGATTTTTTTTTGGTTTTACTCAGAAAAATATGCACCGCCATAACTCAGCCTGGATGTTGTCCCAATTCGACTTTGCAAATCTATTATAGCCATGTACCAAATAAAATCCTGCGCAACTCTGTCTAGACGTTGTCCCAATTCGAGTTCGCTAAATACCATCCATATACCATTATATATATATATATATTTGTATATATCATCCACCCACCCATGTATAGGGAATGTTCCCATGCATATAAAATACAATTATGTCATTTCCAATTTAACCCATGTTTCAGACACAAGTATAACAACCCAAATCTATTTCATCCAGTACTAACTTTTACAAAATGAAATACCGAAACTTTTCACCAATTAATCATTTTCAATAAAATTTCTAATAATTCGAATTGAAATATAAAACATAATAATTTATGGTCATTAAATAGAAGGAATTTTGTAATGAGAAAACCACAACCTTTTGGAAAATTTCATGGAAACCTTATAAATATGATCTCAATGTGAAGATCTCGTTATGTAGAGTAGCTTTAAGTCTTGAACTATTTCATTCCAATTCCAGAATAATCAATTATGATTAAAAGCAAATTCAAGTGATATTTTTTTCTCTGTACTATATCTCTCTCCCTGCCATCGAATGTTTTTTTTCTGCCTTCTCACATTTTCCGGATTCCAGATGGTTTCTATTTTTTTTCTTTTTTTTTTCTATAATAATAATTATTAATTAATTATTATTAATTTTTTTTATGTTGATGTCTGGACAGCCGATGGACCGCGTCTGCGCATGCACATCCACGTACAGACATCATGGCATGGTCTTTAGGTTACATATAATTTTTTTTCTCTAAATATTCTAATAATTATTTAATAAAATAAAAATATAACTATATTCTAATTTTCTCAGAATTTAACGAAAATTGACACCGTAGCTATATTTTCCAAGACGAATTCAATAACGTGTCTTCACTTTCTCTCCTCATTAAACAATTTCAATTTGAAATTCTCACAAATACACCATTGCACTTATAAACATATTCTAAAGTTAAATAATTATTAAATTACTAAAATACATACCTTAATTTTAAAATAAAAAAGGTTAAGCAACACACGTGTCTTCATGTTACCAAGTTACTTCTTCTATTCATTGATGTTGCCATATTACTTTTACTAGTCTCACGGTTTTACATCACAAAACTTGGTCTCAACTATCAATGAAACGCACTAGCATTTCTTTAAATGTTCCATCTGCATCAATAACTAGTTTGTCCCAATCCATTACATGAGTTGGATCAGTAATATATTTTCTAAACATATAGATGTAAAATATCTCGTGGGCACTAGATAAATGTCGTGGTAATGCCAATCGATAAGCAACTAAACCCACCTTCTTGAGTATTTCAAAAGACCCAATATATCTTGGTGATTACTTTCCACGTTTGTCAAATTTGATTACTTCTCTTTTTGAAATCACTTTCAAGAAAACATGATCTCCCACCTCAAATTCTATAGATATTGAGCTGTAAGAAGACATTGTCGTATCAAATCTACTTTCTCTAAGGTATCTCTAATCACATCTGAACCGTAATGGATCGGTCTCCCACCTCAGCCCAACAAATTGGAGATCAACGTGTCCTTCCATACAATGCTTCGTATGGTGCCATTTGGAAACTTGTCTGATAATTATTGTTATAGGCAAGCTCGACCAAAGACAGATATTCTTCCCAGCTTCCCTTGAAATTTATACAACATGCTTTTAACATATCTTCCAAAACATGGATGGTTCTTTACGACTGACCATCTGTTTGTGTATGGAAAGCAGTACTCATTATCAACAGTGTTACCATTGCTTTCTGAAAACTCTTCCAAAAATGAGCCGTAAATCTAGGAGCTTTGTCCGATACAATAGATACTGGCACTAAATGTAATCGGACAATTTCTCGCATGTATAACATGCACAATTCCTCGCTTGTGAAGCTCATTTGTATTGCTAAAAAATGTGCGGACTTTGTAAGCTAGTCCACAATTACTCACATAGCATCATGTTTTCATGATGACCATGGCAAGTGAGTCACAAAATCCATCGTGATATGCTCTCATTTCTACTCTGCTACCTCCAAAGGCTTGAGTAATCCTACTGGCCTTTGATGCTCATCCTTTATCTGCTGACATGTGAGGCATCGTTGAACAAAATCTCTAATGTCTTTTCATCTCATTCCAGTAATACTGGCGACAAAGATCATAATACATCTTTGTGTCACCTGGATGTACTGTAAAATGAGAATAGTGAAATTCTCTTAGAATCTCCTCTCTCAATTCCACTATCTAGGGAACCATAATTCGTCCCCTAAACTGAAGTCTACCATCCATATGAATAGTCCAGCATTCATCACACGTACTAGTCTCCACTCGGTTCTTTATAGATAATATTTCTACATCTCAATCAGCTTATTTAATAGTAGAGGTATAGCTACTAAAGTTCTGATAACAGCTAGACTTTGACTGTATATTGTAAGCTGAATCATCCCAAGTTTCAAGCATATTTGATTCCTAAGAAGCTATACTAGCTAGTACACCTCATGACTTTCTACTAAGTACATCATCCACCACATTTGCCTTACCTAGATGGTAATGCAAAGTAAAATCATAATCTTCAAGATACTCCATCCATCAATGCTGCCTCATGTTAAGGGCTCATTGCGTAAAGATATATTTCAGACTTGTATGGTCTAAATATACCTCAAATTGCTCCCCAAACAAATAGTGGTACCATATCTTTAAAGCAAAGACTATAGCCTCCAATTCTATATCATGTGTGGGGTAATTTTTCTCATGATTCTTTAACTGCCTTGAACCATAAGCTACCACTCTCCTAGATTGCATCAGAACACATCTCAATCTAACTTTCGAGGCATCACAATACACTATATATTTCTATCCCCTATCTGGAACTATCATAATAGGCACTGAAGTAAGTCTCCTATTCAATTCATGGAATGCCTTTTCACATGACTCACTCCACTCAAACCTGACTTCCTTCCTGGTCAATCTAGTCTTTTGAGAAGTTAACTGAGAAAAATTTTCAATAAATCTTCTGTAATACCTAGCCAATCCCAAAAAACAAAGTATTTCAAAAACTAACTTTGGCATCTCTCAACTCAGGACTACCCTGGCTTTTTCAGGGTCCATCGAGACAGATGTAGCTGACACTACATGTCCAAAAAATTTAACTTTTGTCAACCAAAAGTCACATTTACCAAACTTGGCATACAACTTATGTTCTCTCAAAGTTTGGAGAATAATATGTAAATAATCCTCATGCTCTGAACTGAGGGTGGATCAAAATGTCATCTACAAAAATTGAACAATACTGCTGGCACGTTCGTTAATCCGAAAGGCATTATAATAAACTCAAAATGCCCATACCATGTTCTAAATGCTGTCTTAGGGGTGTCAGCCTTTCTAATTCACAATTGGTGATATCCAGTATAAAGATCTATTTTGGAAAAGACATGTGCTCCTTTTAACTGGTTAAATAAATCATCAATCCTTAGTAATGAATATCGATTCTTTATCATAACTCTATTCAACTATCGATAATTAATTCACAGTCGAAGAGTTTTATCCTTCTTTGCAAATAAAACTAGAGCACCCCAAGGTGAAGTGTTGTGTCTAATAAACCCCTTGTCTAACAAATATTGTATCTGGACCTTGAGTTCTTGTAATTCAATCGGTTTCATCCTATGTGGAGTCATAGAAATGGGGGATGTATCAGGATGTAACTCAATAAAAAAATCCACATTTCTGCATGGGGGTAATTTTGGTAGTTCATCAAGAAAATTATCCTCATATTCACAAACTATCCGAGGAAGATTCATATTCAATATTCATTCTTCTTCTAGGGTGAGAGATGCCAGCCAACCCATAAGTTGTCCATGCCATTTAGAATCATATATAGTATGGGGTAAAGCATCAAGCTTATCCCCCTGAAATACAACACATATATTGTCTGGTGTGTGGATAATAATTATTCTACCATCATAATCAATAATGACTTAATGTGTGGTTAACCAGTCCATATCAAGAATTACATCAAAATCCGACATGTACATGACTCTAAGGTCTGCCATGATAAAAATTTGAAATTTCTAACACACAATCTTGACATATCTGACTAATTTTCACCTTAGACCCCAAAGGAGAAGTCACAAGCAATAGCTCATCCAAGTTTATAACTCCTAATCCCAATTCTTTCACACATGATGTAGAAATAAATGAATGTGATGCACCCGAATCAAAAAGAACTCTTGCCCATAAATGAAAATGTAAGAAAGTACATTGTACCATTGACTAATCTATCCTCTCCATCTGTGGTGTAATTGCATAGACACGCCCTTGGGTCCTTAAAGTTCCAGTCTATAAGCTCTTGCTTCGACCTCAACCTATGCCTTGGCCTCTCTGGTATGCTTGTGAAGTAAAAGATATTTGTGGAATACCTTGAGATTGCACCCAATTCATTGGACCCGTACTAGAGAAATATGGAATAAACCATATCTGCATGTTTTCCATTGATGTATGGTACTGTGATGTCTCATAATCTTTGAATCCCTACTTTTGTTGACACTCTCATTTCCAATGTCCAGGCTGATGACATAAAAAATAAATTTTAAATCCAATTTGGCTAGAAATCCCAGTCTTGCTTTGGCCTTGATAATCATGACTTTATCCATAAAATCTTCGTGAGATAATGGTCTATGGTGCTTTCCAAAAAAATATTGATTTTCTTTTCTCTTTCTACTAGCACTTCCACTCATTTCCCAAAAATTTTGTGCCTCCTCAACCTACTCCTCGATGGCTAAAGCTGTCTTAACCATCGAATCCATATCTCGGATAAGAAATCTCACAATCTTGCCTTGGATGGATTATTTTATCTGAATAAAAATGGTACTTGGCTTATTTTATCTAAACCTAAAGGAAGAAAGACAGTTTCTTGCAAATGGATTTTCAAGAAGAAAAGTTATGCCTCTAGAGGTGGTGGAGTAAAGTTTAAGGCACGTCTAGTTGCAAGAGAGATTAGTTAGTAAGATAGTATCGATTATAATGAGATATTCTCTCTTGTAGTCAGGCATACCTCAATCAGGGTACTTATAGCATTAGTAGTACATCAGGACCTTGAACTTGAGCAATTAGATGTTAAAACTACATTTCTTCATGGAGATCTGGATGAAGAAATTTACATGAGCCAGCCTGAGGTTTTTGAGGTATCAGGTAAGGAAACCCATGTGTGGAAGCTTCTAATGTTCCTTTATGGACTTAAGCAGTCTCCTCATCAGTGTTACAAGTGATTTGACTATTTCATGACTAGTCAGAAAATTCTATCTAGATTTGGAATGGCTTCTTGTAAGTCATTGTCCACACCATTTTTTTCTAACCTCCATCTAACATTAGAATTCCCCCAACCTTGAATCTGAAAAGGAACAAATATCTAAGGTTCCTTATTATAGTGCTGTTGGGAGCCTCATGTATCTTATGGTATGCACCCAACATGATATTGCTCATGTAGTAAGTGCAGTGAGTAGGTTTATGATAAACCCTAGTCAAGAACACTGCAAAACTATTAAGAGGATACTTAGGTACCTCAAGGGGACTTCAGATGTTGGTCTGATATTTGATAATGAATATGAACTCAAGTTGGTAAGATATTTTGATTCTGATTATGCAAAAGATATTTACAGTAGATGATCTATGGCTAGTTATGTCTTCACTGTATGTGGTTCCCACACTACAATCTTCTATTACTTTATCTTCTACTGAAGCAGAGCATATGACTCTGGCTGAAGCTGCAAAGGAAAAGATATGGTTGAAAGGTTTTCTCAAGGACATTAGTCTTTATGAAGTGGTCGCAACAATTTTCTATGACAACCTCGATGCAATTTGTTTGCAAAGGACCAAGTACACCATGAGAGGACAAAGGACATAGATGTGCGATACTATTTCCTTCGATCTGAGAAAAGGGTACAAGTAAAAAAGATTGGAACTTTTGATAATATAGCTGACATGTTTACCAAACCTGTTGCTCTTAATAAGTTAAGACACTGTCTTGAATTACTGAACATATCAAATCAATTGTAGTCTTATTGGACTAACTATTTATAGAGAGTGTCTCTATATCTATATGCAAAACAAATTAAGGTAGAGATTGTTGTATATAATTTGTTTTGATGATCTGTTTTATATAACCAAATTATTTCTATTTAAATATTTTCATGTAAGTGCAGGAAAGAAAAAAAATAAATAGGCTAGGAATGGAGCAATAGCACAATAACAGAGGTCCCACTGTTTGATTAGTAGGCCAAAAAAATATTGGAGCAGAGCCTGGCCCATTTGAGTGATCTGACATGTTCTAGTTAATTAAATCGGAAATTGTATTAAAATAAATTGTTTTTATTTATGTTTCTGGGTTGTTATTTTTCGGGGTGTGGAATAATTGATCTCTTTTTGTTCTTCTGTGCAATTTTATCGTGACTATTTCTAGAGCATAAACTATACGAATTCTAGACATTTTTTTTGGTTTAATCTATAAATGCATGAGCATTTTTCTGGTGGATGTAGGTAGCTACGTTGAACGACTAGTGAACCATGTTATTCTTGTGTTTTTGTTTAATTTTTTGATTATGAAATGGTTGAATTGTGGTTGTGGGTTGTATATATATTGTTTGTTATTATTTCTCTATTGTTCTCTTCTATTGAATCACAATCATGGAAGCACAATTACCCAACATAACTATTTATCAGTCTATGTATCTATCTATCTATTTGTCTGTCTATCTATCTATTTGTCTAATGATCTATCTATCTATATGTCTATCTTCCTATCTATCTATCTATATATCTGTCTATATATTAGCTATAATTCTGTATATATTTCTATATATCTATCCATCTATCTAGGTCTATATGTCAATATGTCAAATTGTCTGTCTATCTATTTATCAATTTATTTATCTGTTTATCTTTCTATCTATTTGTCTAACTATATATATATATATATATAACTATCTATCTATCTATTTATCTATGTATCTATCTATCTATCCATCAATTTATCTGCCTATCTTGCTATCTGGCTATCTGTCTATCTAGCTATCTTATTATCTATCAATCTATCTAACTGCTTATCTATCTATTTGTAAATTAGTCTATCTGTCTATCTATCAAATAATCTTTCTATCTATCTGTTAATCTATGTATTTGTCTATTTATCTATCTATCTATCCATCTATCTATCTATCTATCAAAAAACTGTCTATCTGTATATATGTCGATTTGTCTATCTATCTATCTGTCTATCTATCTATCTATCTATTTGTATAACTATATATTTTTCTAACTATATATCTATCTATTAGTCTATCTATTTACATGTCTATCTGTGAATCTGTCTATATATCTATTTATTAATATATATTTTTATCTAACTTATATATTTCTATCTGTCCATCTATCTATCTATCTGTCTGTCTATCTGTCTATCTGTTAATCTATCTATCTATCCATCTTTTTATCTATCTCTTTATATATCTATCTATCTAACTATCTAACTATCTATCTATTTGTCTATTTTTCTATCTGTCTATTTATCTAATTATCTTTTGATCTTTCTCTTTGTCAATCTATTTATCTCTCTATATGTTTATTTATTTATCCATCTATCTATCTATCTATCTATTTCTATATCTATCTATCTATCTATCTGTCTGTCTATATGTATATCTATTTATTGGTCTATATACCTGTCTATCTGTCTATATGTCTATCTAACTATCTGTCTAAATGACTATTTTTCTAACTACCTATCTTTCTATCCATCTTTCTACCTATCTATAAATCTATCAATAAGTCTAAATGTCTATGTGACTATTTGTCAATCTATCAATATGTCTATCTATCTATCTATATATCTGTCTATTTGCCTATATGTCTATCTATCTATCTTTCTATCATTCTATCTGTTTATCTAATTATCTAACTATTTATGTCTATGTTTCGATCTGTCTATCTATCTGTATGTCTATGTGTCTATCTGTATATCTTTTTGTTTATCTATATTTCTGTCTATCTATCTATCTGTCTATCAGTGTTTCTTTATATCTATCTTTTATTTATCTATCTATTTGTCTATCTATCTATCTATCACTCTATATCTCTATGTATCAGTCTATCTATCTAGCTAGCTATCTTTCTTTCTATCAATATGTCAATTTATCCATCTATCTATCTCTCAATTTATCAGTCTATCTGTCTATCTATCGATATGTCGGTCTGTATATCTATCTATCTATATATTGGTATAACTATCTATTTGTATATCTATCTATATGTCTATTTGTATTTCTATCTACCTGCCTAGTTGTGTATCTACCTATCTATTTATCTGTCTATCTATCTATCTATCTAGCATTCTATCTATCTCTCCTTATATTTTCCTATCTATCTATCTATCTGTCTCACTAACTATTTGTATATCTATATATCTTTCTATATATCTCTATGTCTATCTATCTATCTCTCTATCTATCTATATGTTTATCTGTATATTTGTCTATCTATCTACCTATCTAAGTAACTTTCTATCTGTCTATCTTTCTATATATCTTTCTTTTTATTTATTTATTTGCCTATTTGCTATATTTCTTTCTGTCTATCTAGTTTTCAGTCTATCTATTTATTTGTTTATCTATCTGATTATCTGTCTATCTAGTTATATATCTGTCTCTCTATCTATCTATATATCTATCTATCTGTCTATCTGTCTATCTATTTGTTTGTCTATCTATCTATCTATCTATCTATATATCATTTTATCTGTATGTCTATCTGTCTATTAGCTAGCTGTCTATCTCACTACAAGAAAATATCAATTTAGCTAGAGAATTTTAGCTAGGGAGCAATCCCTAGCTAAATTACAAAGGATTAGCTAGGGAATAATAAGGGATTTATGATTTTTCTTTGAAAAAAATATAGCAACGAATTAGAGAGGAAAAATTTTTCATAAATTCTGCTCAAGAAAAGCAATGAATTTAATGACTAATTTAGTGACGGATTAACGATGGAAATTTTCGTAAATTCTGCTTAAGAAAAGTGGAGATTTTAGTGACGGATTCAGCGATGGATTTAGCAACGGATTTGTAATGGAAAATTTTCGTAACTTCTGTTCAAGAAATGTGGGGAATTTACCGATGGATTTAGCGATGAATTTTCCCTTGCTAATAAAATCTTTGATTTAGCGATGGATTTAGCAATGGATTTTCCCTTGCTAATAAAATCTTTGATTTAACGATGGATTTTCCCTTGCTAATAAAATCATTAATTTAGCGACGAATTTAGCGACGGATTTTTGTTTCCTAATATAATCCTTGATTTAGCGACGGATTTTCCCATGCTAATTAAATCTTTAATTTAGCGATGGATTTAGCGACGAATTTTCCATTTTTAATAAATTTATAGATTTAGCGATAAATTTTCTCTTGCTAATAAAATCCTTGATTTAGCTACAAATTTAGCGATGGATTTTTCCTAGCTAATAAAAACAGTAATTTAGCTACGGATTTACGACGGATTTTTCCTAGCTACTAAAATCAGTAATTTACTTATGGATATAGAGAGCGAATATCCCTAGCTAATAAAATCCATAAAATACTAACATATTTAGCGACGTAATTTCCCTAGCTAATTATTAGCGACAAATTTTTCATTGTTAATTATTAGCGACAAATTTTTCATAGCTAATTATTAGCGACAAATTTTTCCTAGCTAATTAGATCCCAACATAATCTGCCACTTATATTTCGGTAATTTCTACCCAAAAAAACAGAAAATTTAGTGATGGAATTTCCCAAGATAATTATTAGCAATTGATTTTCCCTAGCTAATTTAAATCCATCACTAAATAATTACCTTAATTTATTTTTTTATTAGTTTATACAATTAGAATTGATAATTCTTTAAATATTTTTTTTTTCAAAATATATGCATTTAACTAGGATTTTTTTAGGTACTTGGATTAGTTATAATTTTTGTTGCTAATCTTCAATGATATTTTTAAACATTATTTATTTTAAGATTTTATATAATTTTTTATATTAATGGTATGTCATGGTCTATATATGAGCGAACCTTGAATTACACAATCTTCTCATATAATAATCTAATTTTGATATTATAAAAAAATAATAAATATATAATACTAATAAAAATGTATATTAAATATGATTAAAATAATATTTTTTGTTTATAATTTAATTAAGATATTATTTTTAATTTTATCTGAAATATTTATTTATGATATTTAAATATTTGTTTTACAAAACATTATATAATTTATTATATAATTATAATATTTATAAAATATGTTAATTAATAAATGAAAATAAATAAAAATTACAACTAATAAAAAACTAAAATAAACAATTGTTTGATTAAAAAAATTATAAAATTATATGAATAAACGAATAAATAAGTAAATATTTATAAAAATAAAAGTATAAAATAATATTTTTATTATTATATGAATTTTTTAAAAATATAATGACGAAAAGATTTTAAATTTTTGAATCATAAAAAAATGTTTAATTTTTCATAAAATTTAAAAGAAAAAAAGTTGATATTTTAAGATAAATATATTGTTGTTTTAATTACATCAAAAAAAATTTGATGATTTAAAAAATTAATATTATAGCGTGGGTATTAAATGAACACTTCAAACATTAAAATTTATAATGATTAAAAGATTCAAATTATATGATTTTATAATTTTTTCATATTATATTAATAAAAAATAAATTGAATTCTTATAAATTTATAACCATAATATATGTGTGTGTGTGTGTGTGAATAATTTATTATTATATAATATTTTTTCATTTATTTATTAAATAATATTACTTATGGTTAAATAAAGATCTATTTCTATTATTTTATTTAAATTATTTATTTTTTATAATTTTATTTTAGTGTTATTTTTTTATATTTTATTTCATAATAGTTTAGTATACATATATAAGGTTTCATAAATATGCTTTCTATCAAAAAACAAAGCCCACACTTCAAACTGTGCATTTAATGGTAGCAATAACAATGTTTTAGGGTTCTCACCGGAGATCTACAATGTCATAGCTTATGGTGGTGTTATATAGACATGAGAACAATGCTTGCATATTTGGCTCCCATCTGTAGGCTCTTCGTGTGGGTATAACCCCCTGTGTTGGCAATTTCGCATCATGGACACTCCGGTAGGCTCAGATAGGTAAAAGATGATGTGTGGACTAGATTCATCAGTGGGGGCCATAACAACTGCTATTGCTTCAGGCAACATAATCTGATACGAGTAATGAGTGTGCAGATCAACTGATGACATGAAGCAACTCTATGATGGATGCGTATGAATCCAACCAAGAGGAAAGAGTGACAATCTGTCATGGACTTCAAATAGTTCTTCTTCACTCAAAATTCAGGTTTATTTTCTTCCACATGACTTCGAAATTCAAGTTAAAATATCTCCAGCTCACCTAATACCGGTAACAGTCTCTTTTTATAAGTTGTTCTTTCTTTGTGGAATAAAACTTGATAATGATGATGTAATGGAATAGTTTCAAATACAAAACTTGAAAATCTAAGAAGTATAACTTACAAATCAACTACATTTTTCTCTTCCTTGTATATATTTTCCTATCTCAGAAGAATGTCAGCTATTCTATAGTAATTCCAAAGAGGAATCCAATTATCTACATCCAATTGACAAGTTATCTTATTTACATTTATTTTCATCTTCCTCACGAGCAAACTCACAAAATTCTAAGCATGAATTAGTTCATCCGTAGATAATGATCATCTACATCCGTAGATGGTCATTAATTGGTAGATATTTTATTTATTGACCAAAAAACACCAATTTAGAGACAAAAAATTGGTCGAAAATTCGGTAATTTTTAGTAGTGATAGACATATATACAGATAATAATATAATTAGATAAATAGATAAATAGATAGATAGATAGGTAGATAGACACACACACACACACACACACTCATATATATATATATATATATGGATAAATAGATAGACAAAAAAATAAATAGACAAATCAATTAATAGATAGATAGACAGATAGATAGATAGCCAGATAGATCGATATATAGATAAACAGATAGACAGATAGATATAAAATAGACATATATATAGATTTATATGCACACAAACAAATAGATCGACAAATAGATAGAAAGATAAATAAACAAATAGACATATAAAAAAGTAGACAGATAAACATATAGACAAATATATAGATAGACATATTGACATATAGATAGATAGTTAGATAGATAGTTAGATAAATAGACAGATAGACAAATAGATCGATCGATAGATAGAAGACAGATAGATCGATCGATAGATAGAAGACAGATAAATAGATAGATTGATAGATAGATAGGCAGATAAACAGATTGATAGAAAGACAAATAGATAGATAGATAAATAGATATGCATATAGAAAATAGACCTATATATAGATAGAAAGAAAAATAGATAAAGGGATAAACATATAGACATATAGATAGATATATAGATACAAAGATAGATAGATAGACAAATAGATAGTTAAAAAGATACATAAATAGATAAACAGCTATATAGATAGAGAGACCGATAGAAACATAGATAGACAGATAGACATATTGAAAGATAGACAGACAGACATATAGACAAATAGATAGATAGACATATAGATAGATATATAGATAGTTAGATAGATAGACATAAAGATAGATAGATATCTATCTATCTATCATATAGATAGATAGATAGATAGACACATAGACAGATAGATAAATATATAGATAAATTGATAGACATATAGACAAATAGACA
>JAREIK010014802.1:0-15216 GCA_029783825.1 Sapria himalayana
GAATATTACAATTCGATTTCATATTCACTTTCGTATTCACATTTATGACGGATTCCGTTTGATGAATCCCGTCCTTATCATCATTCACATTTATTCGGTTTTCAAATATCACATTTCAATTCCATATTCACTTTCGTATTATCTTTTCAAAGATATACTCAATCACATACTCATTCATGTGATCATTTATTTATACTCATTCATATGCTCATTTACGTATACTCATTCATATACTAATTCACATATTCAATCATGTGCTCACTTCATATACTCATTCATATACTTATTCACGTATACTCATTTACATATTCTTGTCCCTCAATGAATCTATTTTACTTAGAAATTGGAATCAATCCAATCGGATCATCCAAAATAAAGTTATGGCATTTCCATGCCAACTAGTCAATTTACCGATTACATTAGGGACAGTTTGCATTACTCATTTTTCTGGGATTCTAACTTCATGTTTGACACTGTATCTTTGTACTCTTTTAAATCTAAGGTGCTAAGGGTTCTATTCCAATTCGAATCACCCCATTCGGAGTACCGAAACTCAAGTTACGTCCGAAACAACCCGGACTACTCTATGTTCAAAACTGAAATCAGAATTTGGCTTGCACATGGCCCCACTTTGAGTGAATTTTTGGGCCACTTAGAGCCAGAATTTGACGATTTCTATTTCTTTAGGTTTGATTCTCCTTGAAGTCTATTTTAATTGGCCACTTGAATCACTCAAATCGGATAAGAAATGAGCAAGTTATGGCCAAAATACGAAAACTGGTCAAAATTGGAAAACCAGAACAGGGTGTACCGGTACACCTCTAATGTGTACCGGTACACATTGGCCAAAAATGACCAGAACACAAAGTGTACCGGTACATGTTCAAAGTGTACCGGTACACATCACCCGGGAATGCCCAGAATGTGTCTTTTCTCCCCTTTTTCATGCCCTTTCATCCATGGATCACTCTTATACTTCCCACACACATCAAAACCATTTCAAATTCACCTTGGAATCTCTTTTCTATTCAATTTCTCTTTCATCACTTATCTTTCTTCCAAAAACATCTCAAGAAATCCTTCCAAAACAAGTCTAATATGGGTCACCACCCATACATGATCCAAACAGAGAGATTTGTTAGAGTTTGTGCTAAACCCTAACTCCATTATATACAATTTAACATGAATCCATCCTCAAATAGAGGATTTCATGAGCTTCTTGTACTATTTAAGGTTTTATACACCTTACTTTCTATAATTATTGGGTTAAGATGAAACCCTAGCAAAACCCTAGGTTTGGGCAAGATAATAATCATACAAAACCATATGATCCATACCAAATCTCATAGAATCCATAAGCAAGGTTAGTTTCCATACCTTGGCTTGATTCCTCCTTCTTCCTCTTCTCTTCTTCCTCTTCCTCTTCTCTTCTTCTCTCTTTTCCTCTCTTCACGGTTTGCTCCTCCTCCCCAAATGAGACCAATTTTTGGTCTTTAAATCATGGATTTATTAAGGCCATGTTTGGCCCTCCAAAAACCCATTTTTGGGTTAAGTTTACTTTTGCAACTTAGTCCTTCAACTCTTGACTATTTGGCTTTCAATTTCCCTTTTATTGTATTTTGGCCTCTAATCTTCTAGGAATTACACAACAATTCCTATTATTTCTTCTTTGGCCCCTTTTTGGACAAATTACAATTGTGTCCTTAAGTTTTGTAACTTTCCGGGTCTCTCGTTTCCATGTTTCGCATTTAACTCACGAAACATTCAAATTACACTTACAAAATACCCTAAACATGTCGAAAACGACTAGGGTATATTTTGGGGTGTTACAAGTTGGTAGAGGCCAAGGTAGAGTTTTTGCAGTTAACCAACAGGAGGCCCAAACTACCAACACTGCTGTGACAGGTATATCCTGAATTTAACATATTTCTTGGGCAAGAAAAATTTTAAATGCTTTTAATTTATTCATAGGTATAATACATGTACAAAACGAACAAGCCAAAGTGTTATTTGATCTGGGAGCCACTCACTCATTTGTATCCCCATCTTATGCTAAGAAATTGAACAAGGGTAAAATGATAATGGAAAATCCCTTAGCTATTAGCACACCACTTGGAGAATAGTTGAGGTGAACTATATGTACGATCATGTGAGATAATGATAGGGATAGCAGATTATATGCTGATTTGATTGAATTGCCTATACTGGAGTTTGATGTTATCTTAGGTATGGAATGGTTGTCAGCTAACTATGCAACCATGGATTGTTTATAGAAAGAAGATAACGTTCAAACCATTGGGAGTACCTGAGTTGTTTTCCAGGGAGATCATAATGGAAGCCCTAGTACCTTGACTTCAGCTATAACAGCCAGGAGGTTACTTAAGAAGGGTTGCCAGGGGTATTTAGCTCATGTGGAGATGCTAGAATTCCCTTTACTGATTTGGGAGATATACCTGTTGTGAGGGATTACTCAGATGTCTTTCCTGATGATTTACCAGGATTAGCACCAGACAGGGAACTTGAGTTTAATATTGACTTGTTACCTAGTACAAATCCTAATCTATTGCACCATACCGTATGGCACCCACTGAATTGAAAGAGTTGAAAGAGCAGTTGCAAGAATTGCTGGATAAGGGTTTTATTAGACCAAGCAGTTCACCGTAGGGTGCACCGGTGTTATTTGTGAAGAAAAAGGATGGGACTATGAGGATGTGCATTGATTTCCGACAGTTGAATAAGGTAACAATCAAGAATAGGTATCCACTTCCCAGAATAGATGATTTGTTTGACCAGTTACAGGGGGCCAGTCATTTTTCAAAGATTGACCTTCGGTCTGGTTACCATCAGTTGAAGATAAGGAGGGAAGATATACCCAAGACTGCATTCAGGACTCGGTATGGTCATTATGAGTTCCTGGTATTACCGTTTGGGTTGACTAACGCACCAGCCGCGTTATGGATTGGATGAACCGGGTTTTCAAAACCCTATATGGATAAATTTGTGGTGGTGTGATGAGTGCCTAAAACACTCATATTATACTCGCGTCGGTCTTTCATCTTTTCGTTTATTTGATAGTAATTTTATAGTTTTTGTGGCTAGACCCCTGACTTGGTGTCTGGTTTGGATGCAGGTGCATTGGAGCGAAAAGAGCAGCTTTTGAAAGCAATTTTTGGAGCAATGGGGATCAGAGCAAGGAAGCGACTGTCACGTCGCGACGTCCCAACGTCGCGACGTCCCCACGTCGCGACGCCCCAACGTCACGACGTCGGGTCAACAATGCAGAAGTCAACAAGTGGAAAACGTCGCGACGTCTCAACGTCGCGACGTCTCAACGTCGCGACGTCAGCTCGAGATCTGAACCCTATCATTTAAAGTACGAATGACTCAGAAATAAGGAGGAGGGGGAGGCGTACGAACGAAGGCACGGAATTCCAGAGCAGAGTGACACAGACTTCGAGGAAGTGCCCGGGATTTGTATTGTTTCTTATTTTTGGATAATAGAATTATGTTTTTAATACTAAACATTTTGATCTTTTCACTCAGTATGTTCTAGATTTATTTCTAGGGTTATATTGAACCCTGTCATATGTTGATGGATTAAAGTTTGATCTTTTATATTATTCAGTTGTTTATCAATTTGTTACATCTGCTCTATTTCTGTAGTTCAATTATATGATAATGTCTGGCCAACATTAGCATAATCACACTGGAGATCCGAGATTCGAGAGATGAGGTTTTCCAGGGATCTGGGTAGAGCAGCCTTCAGTTGATTCGGTAAATAGAGATATTCCGATCCTGAAGGTGGCATTTGGGGTTAGAACGTTTAAGCATCACGGAATACTGAGTTGAGATAGAGATATACTCAACTCTATTCATGAGATAGGCAGATATACCTCGAGAGAGGATATCTTGTAAGTAAGATCACCTCGCCATCGACAAAGTATAAATACATTGAATAATAATATTTTGAAGAAATAATCCATTAAAAGTGACAGGGGGAGATATAACCCTAGGCTTCAATACCAGCAATTCATTAGAATCAATAGTTTAGTCAAATTTCATATACTTAAATTCTTGCCTAGAATCATCTATTCAGATACTATCTAAAAAGCAGAACCTTTGTAGTCAATACACCTGTCCCTGTGGATCGATATCCGTACCACGAGTACACTATATTACTTGGGGCGACGCGTGCACTTGCGCACATAGGCGTACATTTTACACACCGCGTTTTCGGCCTGTCAAGTTTTTGGCGCCGTTGCCGGGGACAGGTTTAAATTGATATAGAGAATTAAGCAAATAGATATTATTCTGGAATTTTCTTTACTTTTGTTTATTTTTACAAGTGCTGGTAATTTGGTTTTGTTGGTTCGTGTGTTATTGCAGTGTAGGTTTCAGTAAGTACATGCGACATCAAGATCAAAATAACCAACACCTGTTTGATCCTGAGCCAGAAAGACTTCTGCACAGACTGCGCCGAGAACAGAGAACAGAACAGATTAGAAATCCAATAATCATGGAAAACACTGAAGAACAAAATCTTGGCATTGAACAGACTGAACCACAGAGAGGCCGAAATGGGAATCACGGAAGGAATCAAGCACCCAGGCCATTTATACAGCCAGATGATCCTTTCATGCTATTAGATGAGTTCGTATTACCACCAACTGTTGTTCAGACAGCTATCAGACGGCCACCTATTCAAGCAAACAATTTCGAATTGAAGTCAGTCACAGTACAGATGCTTCAGAATATCTTGTTCCATGGACTACCCCATGAGAACCCGAACATGCATTTGACTAACTTCCTTGAAGTTTGCGATACTATCAAATACAATGGGGTTACTGAAGAAGCTCTCAGGTTGCGGTTATTCCCACTTTCACTTGGAGATAGAGCCAAGCACTGGTTAACCAGTCAGCCACCAGATTCAATCACTACATGGAATGATTTAGTGCAAAAATTTCTGACTAAGTTCTTCCCACCTTCGAAAATTGCACAACTTGTGCAAGAGATCAATACCTTTGGACAACTAGAGGGGGAGAACCTGGCAGAGGCATGGGACAGATTTCACGAATTATTGCGGAAGTGCCCACACCACCGACTAACCAGATGGATGCAAGTCCACACCTTCTATAATGGTCTGAGAAATGCAACTAGAACAATGATTGATGCTTCAGCTGGAGGAGCACTGATGAAGAAAACCACAGACCAAGCTTATGAAATCTTAGAAGATGCTGCGACCAACACTAATCAATGGCCTAGAGAGAAGGCTACACCTGTAAACGCGGTGGGTGGCACAGATAATGAGGTCCTCAACAATCTGGTGAATCATGTGGCACAGCTGACTAAACAGTTAAATAGACAGCAAGGAACCGCGAACGCCATCCAGACCAACCCATGGGAGTTATGTGAATTCTGTGGTGGACCGCACAACAGCACGGAATGTCAGTCAGGAAACCCTACAGTAGAGCAAGCCCAGTACGTGTCCAGGTTTAATCAGAATCAATCACAGCAGCAAGGACCGTATGGGGGAAACAGTTATCAGAATCAGAATCAGGGCCAAGGGTGGCGTAATAATCAGAACCAGAATAGTCAGAACAATCAAGGATATGGGTGGCGGAATAATCAGAACAATATGCCATCGAACCGAACTAGTGAACCACCCTCTGAGAAAAAGTTGGATTTAGAACAAGCTCTTGCACAGATGTTAACTTCCCACTCTGCCTTCATGAATGAGACTAAAGCAAACATGCAGCAAGCAAGCAACCCAGTTGAACAATCAAGCAGCACAGCTGAGAAGTTTGGAGGCACAAATGGGCCAAATGGCAAACTTATTGACAGAAAGACAACCGGGTTCCTTACCAAGCAATTCAGAAGGTAAACCCAAGAAGAGATGGGAATGAACATGTTAAAGCAGTCATGCTGAGAAGTGGGAAAGAATTGGAAATACAGTTACAACCCCCAGTCGTAGAACAGTTAGCAACTGAGAAGGTCAGTCAGCCAGAGCAGAAAGATGATGCAGAAAAGAACAGCCTCAGGAGAAACAGTCATCAGAGAACTCTACTGAAGCAAAGGCCAGCATACCAGTTCCTTACCCACAGCGTCTCAAGAAGCATAAACTGGATAAACAATTCACGAAATTCATGGATGTGTTCAAAAAGCTGCATATCAATATCCCATTTGCTGATGCCCTAGAGCAGATGCCCAGTTATGTAAAATTCATGAAAGACATCTTGTCCCATAAGAGAAGATTAGCTGATTTCGAAACAGTGAACTTAACTGAGGAATGCAGTGCCATCCTTCAGAGGAAGCTGCCACAGAAGCTCAAGGACCCAGGCAGTTTCACTATCCCTTGCACAATTGGAAATGCTATTTTTGAAAGAGCGCTATGTGATTTGGGTGCCAGCATTAATCTTATGCCCTTATCCATTTTCAAGCGTTTGGGATTAGGAGAAGCCCGCCCGACTACAGTCACTCTTCAGCTTGCAGACAGATCTTTGAAGCATCCAGAGGGATAATAGAAGATGTCTTGGTAAAGGTCGACAAATTTATCTTCCCAGCAGATTTTATTGTTTTGGATATGGAGGAAGATAAAGAAATACCGATAATCTTGGGTAGACCGTTTCTGGCAACTGGCAGGGCAATGATTGATGTTCAGAGGGGAGAACTGAAACTGAGAGTACAAGAAGATGAAGTAAAGTTCAACGTGTTTGAGGCAGTGAGACACCCAGCAGAAAGTGATACTTGCTTCATGGCTGAAATAGTAGAGGCTATAGTGTCTAGCCGAAGTGGTCTCACTGACCCTTTGGAGACTAGCCTAGTGGAGAATGAGTCTGAGAACCTGAGCGAAGAGGCAGAAGAATATGTTAAATGGATGGACTCTTTCGGACACAATAGACGGAAATACTTCGAATCTCTGGGTGAAGGAGTTAAAACGCCGGTCCCATCGATTGAGCAACCGCCCAAGATGGAACAAAAACCTCTACCTAGCCATTGAAGTATGCATACCTTGGGGTAGAATCTACGCTACCAGTGATTATCTCAGCATCTTTGACTGCACTAGAGGAAGAGAAGTTATTGAGGGTCCTTCGAGATCACAAACATGCACTCGGATGGTCTCTAGCTGATCTAAAAGGGATTCGTCCTTCTATGTGCATGCATCGTATTTTACTAGAAGATGGACATAAACCTTCAGTGGAAGCGCAGAGGAGGTTAAATCCGACAATGAAGGAGGTCGTCCGTAAAGAGGTTCTAAAATGGCTAGACTACTGGGGTGATTTATCCCCATTTCAGACAGTGCATGGGTAAGCCCAGTTCAGGTAGTGCCGAAAAAGGGAGGAACAACTGTCATCAGGACTGAAAACACATCTTACTGCCGTCTAGAACAGTTACCGGGTGGAGAATTTGTATTGATTATCGGAAGCTGAACAAGGCCACTCGAAAAGATCACTTTCCATTGCCGTTTCTAGATCAGATGCTCGATCGATTAGCCGGTTATGAATACTATTGCTTTTGGATGGATATTCCGGTTACAATCAAATTGCCATAGCCCCTGAAGATCAGGAGAAGACAACATTCACCTGTCCTTATGGTACATTCGCATTCCGACGGATGCCCTTTGGACTGTGCAATGCACCAGGTACTTTTCAACGATGTATGATGGCCATATTCTCAGACATGGTGGAAAAGACAATTGAGATCTTATGGACGATTTTTCAGTAATGGGTAATTCATTTGACAATTGTTTAGAAAACTTGAGAGCTGTACTGGTAAGATGTGAAGAGACCAACTTAGTACTCAATTGGGAAAAGTGCCATTTCATGGTACAAGAGGGTATTGTCCTTGGACATCGGATCTCAGCAAGAGGGATAGAGGTAGATAGGGCGAAGATTGAAGCAATCGAGAAGTTACCTCCACCCTCGTCGGTAAAAGGGATTCGAAGTTTTCTAGGCCACGCTGGATTCTATACCATAAAACTTGTAGACTCTCACCGAATCACCTTTTACAAATTTATATGTCGTTATTACCAGAGGACTATTGTCTAATCCCTGGCAACTTCGCCATAAACTTGTTGAGACCCAAGGATCTCCTATAATCTATCATTTCCAATTTTTGGTTTCAGCAAGATACACTGCAAGTGCACAGGTCGACAAGTAATAAATGGATTAAGTCCAGATATCGATCCCACAGAGATCTCAAGAATTTTTCATCAACTACCCGGACTACTTGAGATTCATACTATTTGGACCATCAATGATAACGGTGTTCAGCGTAAAAGCTGGGAATTAAACTCATAGCAAGAAAATGAAAATTAGAAATAACTGAAATAAAATGAATGAAAATAAGACTAAGTTCTATAACGAGAAATGAATACTGAATAATTATCATAAAAGAGACACATAAAGAGAACAGCTGTAGTGAACGATCAATTCCTGTAGTGAGTATTGATTGAATTTCTTGATTATCTCAATTTCAAAATCTGTCCAAGGCAAATGTAGTGCAGCTGGATTTCTCCACACTCCACATTTCGTTATCTCATTTTTCCTGATTCTCTCGAATTACAGGGATTTAGATAACTACTTTTAAACAGAACTTCCTGAATCTGGGTATTTTTCTTTTGCAATACTTCATACCCATTTTATGGACTGTATACCTTAACCTCCAAGTTATCGGTCAAGCAAGGATATACAACTTCCAAATTACTCTTCCTCGAAATTAGAATAGATCAACCTTTCCTTGATTAGATCTCAGCTAACACGGGATTGGCCTCACTATCCGAATTGAGGTGAAATCTCTGCTTGTTAAATAGATAAGTCGTTCAACTCGTTCTTGACTTTCAAGTGAGAAGAGGATTTATCTAAGTGAACTTGCAAAGCGCAAAGGATCCCTAATAGCAGGTTAGTATACCTTCAAAGAACTAGACGTTACCCCCAGGATTGTCTTCCCTGTGTCACTCAGAGGACTTCCTTGAAATCAGGGTAATGACGCAATTCTTAACGGGTATAAGAAACTGATATTCAGATCCAAAATCAATAAACCCATAATCTGAAGTAAATTCATAAATTGAAATGAACAAGATACTGGAAAATACTACAGGAAAGATCAATTCTAACTAAACGTTCTCTAAATGGAAGCTGAGTTCCTAATTACTGAATTACGCACTACAGCATTCCACTGATCAATAGAACGACTGCAAATGGAAACTGGAACAATTCGAATTACAGAATTTGTTTGAAATTCCATACGTTCCAAGTAGTAATTTGAAAAGAAATTTATTTCAGCATTCAGCTTCAGCTCAACGATAACATTCAGATCCAACAATACAAAACGAAAAAGAAAAAAAATACGAGAAACAATCTGTTCTAAAATGACGAAAAGAAAATAAAAGAAAAGAAAAGAAAAGAAATGAAAATAAAAGTGAAGCCTAGGCTACCAGATCTCTCTTCTGATGCGCCTGCAACTTGCTGTTTTCGATCTGGGTAGCCTTCTATTTATAGGGTTTCACAGTTGGGCCCTAAACCCAATGTGACCTGCTGTGGATTTCAAGTACCCAGGCCTAGGTCACTGCTCGTGTCGCGACCTCAGTTCTTTTGTCGCGACAGTCTCCATGTCGCGACATCTATACTCTTGTCGCGACATCCCATTCTAGTTCCTTGCAGTCTTCAATGGTTGTTCCTGATGTCGCGCATCAGGATGTTGTCGCGACATGGGTTCAAGTCTCCTGCACCCTTCCACTGGTTGTCATGATGTCGCGACCTCAGTTTTCTTGTCGCGACCATCAGCTCCTGGTACTGTTTCCTTGAACGGGTGTCCCCTGATGTCGTGACATCAACCTCATAGTTTCGAAGCCTTCAGTTGATCTCCTCTTGATGTCACGACTCAGCATTAAGTCTCTAACGGTATCAATTGGTTGTACATGATGTCGCGACTTCAGACTTCCTGTCGCGACATCACTCTTTTATTTCTGCTCCTTCTTCAGCCTGCCCTAAACTGTGCTTCCTGTCGCGACCTGCATCAACTTCCTTTTAATCTTCCTGATATCGCGACTTCAGAACTGGACTGTGTAGACCCACAGCTGCATCAATGACTCAACCAGTTGCTTCCATTTCTGCTCTGCCATTCGACTGCATTTTTATCCACTTATTGCTGCATTTTCCATCTTTCTTGCTTCCTTCCTGCTAATGACAAATTGGTGAGTTTCTTCATAATTCTGTATATTAAATATTCAATTTTAACTGAAAATCAAACAGAAAAATGGACTAAAAAGAGATGACTTTTAAGCTCATCAAACTCCCCCAAACTTAAGTTTTGCTTGTCCTCAAGCAAAGAAAAAGAAAGAATTGTTTGTCGTCAAACAAGAAGGACATTTTTCTGTTTTATTTTTAACTACCTTATCCTGGAATTAAAAATATCACTTTGTTTTCAAAATTCAGTTTGAAAATTTGCAAGCAGAAAACTTGGTACACCTCTATTACAAAAATCCTGATAAACTAATATATGTATACAGTTCATTATTTAAGCCTTGTTTGTGTGTGTGTGCAGGTCAACAATCCTTCTAAATTTTGTATTAGATTTAGTCAATCTTCTGGGAGGTTTTCTCAAACTATTTATTAAAGTCCCATATGCTGGTTTTTCATATTAATCTCCACTAATGTAGGTGATTTCAACCTTCAAAATCAATCAGGACTTTTGGGCTTGTAATGTTAGGCTTGGGTAAGGGGTATGATGAATGGAATTTTTAGGTTGAGATTACCCAAACTCTTTTTCTTTTCTCATCCACTGTTTTCCCCCAAACTTCATGTTTGGGCTACTCCCTTGAATTTCTTCTTTTCAAAACTGTATGTTCCCAATTTTCTTTTGTACTTCGAACCTTGGAAAATTTCCATCTAATAACCCTTCAGGATTTGTGCTATGTTTTTGTCCTTTTAGGCTTTCTAACACTCTTAGCGAACTTTGGGTTAGTAGCTCCCATACCAGATGGCATTAGGGTACTAGGTGTTGAAACACCCCTAAGAACTTAATTGTTCAAGAGAGTTAGGCCACAAGACAAAAACTATTCCTTTTAACTTTCTTTCCTGTTGTATTTCCTGTCTTCGATCTCTCTTCCCTCACCTTCTCTGTACATCTCTTTTGTCTTTTCCTAATAAAAACTCCCCAAAACTTTATCTCTTTCTTCTTCTTTTTTGAGTTCTTGGGTCATCATGGGTTCTTTACTGGAAAATTAATGAACAAGGATGGCTTGGGCTTTCTACTGGCTTCTTCTTTTGGACATTGGAATAACTTGGCACAACTTCAGGGACTAAGGTGTATGCAATAGCATATACGTAGTGGTGGCTGGAAAAGTTCAAACTGTTCAATAATGGCCTGTATCATTTTCTGTCGGTTGTTTTCAACTAAAATTTCGCCTCGATCAATATTCATACCAGTTCTAGGACTATGGATTATAATTTCTGCATTCCCAGAAAAACTTCCTAACTTCAATTAAAGTTCGAAGGTGTGGTCGACCGAGGTGTATTGTTTTCTCCAAGACCCTTGCTTATTCACTGTATATTACATTAGTTTATCAAAAGTTTTCGTATATCAGAACCAATTTCTAGATTTTTTTTTTTTTTTTTTTTTTTCAACCCAAACTGAACCTGAACATCACAACAAATACTTTTAATTCCAGTTTCTTTATTCAAGTTCTCTATTCTTTTCAGATAAATTGAACAGAACAGATATATTATTCTGATTCCTAACAGAAAATAAACTAGCACAGAAATAAAATTCAAAAATCATGATCAACCAATTTGTAAGTCAACAGAATTTATTCAAATATCAAAAAGATTTCGATATTGTACAAATTGTTTCATTTACAAACATTATTGTAACTAAGTTCAAGAAAGACTCTCTATTTCCTGCTCTAAAATCCTATATCTTCTCCATAAGTTTGCAGCTACCCGTGTTTCAAAATTTGGTTCTCCAGACCTTGAGCTCCTAATGAGTGATTCGGCCGTTAATAAGGTTGTGCAACAAATTGGGGGCTGCTTCACCTTTTTCTTTGGAGCTTCTTGATTGATGGATTCTAACTAATCCATATTCCCCTTCCATCAACCGCTCTCTGGATGAAACCATGTTTTATGGAACAAACAGTGGAACTGGTTTGTTTTCCGATTCCACTCATTCCATAAAACAGTGTTTTCACCCCTCGGGCTCTTCCCTTGCTCTCATTCTCCCTTCCCTTCATTCCTTCTTCTTGTTTCTAATTCCTTGTTCTTCCATTCCTTTTATAATGAGTTGTGTCTCTTGGGAAGAACAAAATTATTTATTATTTCCTTCAATTTTCTATGGGAATATTAAATGAGACTCCTCGATTCATGCCCCTGATCACATTTTTAACTAGGACTTTGGCTTTTCAATGGGAAGTTGGATCGTTTTTCTTCATAGTCTTTATCTCCTCTAATTATGCCTCTTGAAACCGAAATTATTCTATAGTTTGGTTAGATCAAGATGTAAATTTCTGTTTCTGCATTTATGACCATTTATTCTTTCTAATTTGACAATTTGGGTGACTTGTAGTTCGATGCAGTAAATGAGACTTGACACTGGGTTCAATGTAAGGACATTTTCCCTTAAAGACAGTATACTCGTTATTGGACTTTTAAATACAGACATTAATTGCTGGATGTCATGACTTCAGATTTTCATGTTGTGACCTGAAATTCTAAGTCACAACAGGGATGTTCTCCTATTCCTAGATTTCAAGGATGACTAAATTTTTGTCCTTTTGACCTTCTTTTCCATTTATTATTCTTCGCACTCCCACATTCTTGGTTGACTCTCTCGGACCCAATGTTATGTCTCAAAACAACAAATAATCCAAATAGCATCAATATCACAGTTATTCAATGTTACTTAAAATAACTACAACTTAATTTATTTTTATCTTGTGGGAACTGGACAATTCCTCTTAGTCAATAGTAAGCATTCCACACAAGATAAAAATAAATTCCCCCAAACTTGCAATCTTGTCACTTTAAATATAAGATCCTAATCAATTAATTCAACTCAAATGCAAGTAAAATAAAGATAGGGGAAAAGAGTGGGAGACTCCCCTTTTATTCCAGTCATGTAATTTCAGCTGCCCTGAATGTGATTTTCGAGACTCTTCTTTCTGTGCAATCTTCATTCCTTCCACAACTCTGCTTCGTTTTTGGCTTTTAGTTGGACTTCCTTTCATTAACACACGTATCAATGCATCCAATTTGGACTCTATGGCTGACAATTTGTTCATCACATTCCTTTTACTCTCTTCAGCTCCGCTATTTCTTCCTTCCTCATGTTTGGAATTAATAATCTCCTTCCCTGTCCAGAAGTAAGTGATGGAGTAAAGAATTTGCTGAAATAAGCTCTCATCAGCTCCTTCCAGGTGTTAACCGATTCAATTGGTAGGGAGTTAAACCATGTTGCAGCCATATCTCGTAAAGAGAATGGGAACAACTGCAGCTGAATAACTTCTGGCTCCACACCATCCATCTTAACAGTATTAGCCTTCCTGAGGAATATCCCAGGTGCTTATTTGGATCTTCAGTGGGATGGCCAGTAAACTGATGCTGCTGGACCATTGTAATTAGTGCTGGTTCGAGCTCAAAATCATTAGCATTGATTGATGGTTGTTCCATTGCTAAATATTTATTGTGGATGAATGTATTCCATAAATTCTCCATAGTGTCATGCTCCTTGAGGTCTTTTACTGCACATTCCTGGTTGGCTACACCATAATCCTCTATTGTCATGGCTGTATGAGCTGTCTTCCTGTAGTCAAAGTAGACTCAGATCAATAGGATTAGCCTAATCAACAAACATTTTCAATATGGGTTGTTAAAGTTAGTGGCCAAATTGAACCACTGCTTGAAACGCTATTTTTGTTCTTTTCTTTTTAAAAAAGTCCAAATTAGTATTTCCTTCTTTCATCTGAATATTGATTTATAAAATTCTTTCGATCCCCGGGCAGACGGCGCCATAAAACTTGTTTGACTCTCACCGAATCACCTTTTACCAAATTATATGTTGTTATTACCAGAGGACTATTGTCTAATCCCCGGCAACGGCGCCATAAAACTTGTTGACTCTCACTGAATCACCTTTTACAAATTTATATGTCGTTATTACCAGAGGACTATTGTCTAATCCCTGGCACTTCGCCATAAAACTTGTTGAGACCCAAGGATCTCCTATAATCTATCATTTCCAATTTTTGGTTTCGGCAAGATACACTGCAAGTGCACAGGTCGACAAGTAATAAAATGGATTTAAGTCCAGATATCGATCCCACAGAGATCTCAAGCATTTTTCATCAACTACCCGGACTACTTGAGATTCATACTATTTGGACCATCAATGATAACGGTGTTCAGCGTAAAAGCTGGGAATTAAACTCATAGCAAGAAAATGAAAATTAGAAATAACTGAAATAAAATGAATGAAAATAAGACTAAGTTCTATAACGAGAAATGAATACTGAATAATTATCATAAAAGAGACACATAAAGAGAAACAGCTGTAGTGAACGATCAATTCCTGTAGTGAGTATTGATTGAATTTCTTGATTATCTCAATTTCAAAATCTGTCCAAGGCAAATGTAGTGCAGCTGGATTTCTCCACACTCCAATTTCGTTATCTCATTTTTTCCTGATTCTCTCGAATTACAGGGATTTAGATAATACTTTTAACAAGAACTTCCTGAATCTGGGTATTTTTTCTTTTGCAATACTTCATCCCATTTTATGGACTGTATACCCTAACCTCCAAGTTATCGGTCAAGCAAGGATATACAACTTCCAAATTACTTTCCTCGAAATTAGAATAGATCAACCTTCCTTGATTAGATCTCAGCTAACACGGGATTGGCCTCACTATCCGAATTGAGGTGAAATCTCTGCTTGTAAATAGATAAGTCGTTCAACTCGGTTCTTGACTTCAAGTGAGAAGAGGATTTATCTAAGTGAACTTGCAAAGCGCAAAGGATCCCTAATAGCAGGTTAGTATACCTTCAAAGAACTAGACGTTACCCCCAGGATTGTCTTCCCTGTGTCACTCAGGGACTTCCTTGAAATCAGGGTAATGACGCAATTCTTAACGGGTATAAGAAACTGATATTCAGATCCAAAATCAATAAACCCATAATCTAAAGTAAATTCATAAATTGAAATGAAAACAGATACTGGAAAAATACT